>CAUYQV010126949.1:0-34961 GCA_963574575.1 Galagoides demidoff | reverse complement strand
ATAATTCCTCTACTAGGTATATATCCAGAAGAACAAAAATCACACTACAACAAAGATATTTGTATCAGAATGTTTATTGCAGCCCAATTCATAATTGCTAGGTCATGGAAGAAGCCTAAGTGCCCATTGACCCAAGAATGGATTAATAAATTGTTGTATATATACACCATGGAATACTATGTAGCCCTAAAGAAATATGGAGACTTTACCTCCTTCATGTTTACATGGATGGAGCTGGAAAATATTCTGCTTAGCAAAGTATCTCAAGAATGGAAGAAAATGTATCCAATGTACTCAGCACTACTATGAAACTAATTTATAGCTTTCATAGGAAAGCTATAACCCAATTATAGCCCAAGAATATAGGGAAAAGGGAGAGGGAGGGGAGGAGAGGGTTGGTTTACAGAGGGTGATTGATGGGATCACATCTATGGTTCATCTTATAAAGGTACATGTGAATTTTTCTAAATGTAGAATATAAATGTCTTAACACAATAAGAAAATGACATGAAGGCTATGCTAACCAATTTGATGAAAATATTTCAAACTGTGTATAAAAACAGCACACTGTACCCCAGGACAGTATTAATGTACATAGCTATGATTTAATTAAAAAAAGAAAAAGAAATACTGTAACATCTCAGGGGATGAAATTAATGTTCACAAATAACTAGCCTTTGTATATGTCAATCATAGCCAAGTTGAGAAGCTAATCAAGGACACAAGATGCTTCACAGTAGCTTCAAGAGGTAAAGGATCTCTATAAAAAAATTATAAAACCCTAAGAAAATAAGTAGCAAAAGACATTAACAAACAGAGGAACATACTATGCCCTTGGCTGGGAAGAATAAACATTGTTAGAATGTCTATTCTACCCCCAAATAATGTATAGATTCAATACCATTAAAATAACAACATCATACTTTGAAGATGTGGAAAAGTAGTGCTTTGTTTTGTATGAAACCAGAAAAAATCTCATATTGCCAAGGCAATTCTTAGTAATCAAATAAAGCCAGCAACATCATTTTACCAGACTTTAGGTTATATTACAAGCCCACTGTGATAAAAACAGCATGGTATTGGCACAAAATGGAGACATAGATATATGGAACAGAGTATAAAACCAAAAGTTAAAACCAGCCTCTACTTGCCATCTGATCTTGGATAAATCAAACAAAAGTTTATATTAGGGATAAGAATCCCTATTCAATAAATGGTGCTGGGAAAACTGGATGACTACATGTAAAAGACTGAAACTGGACCACACCTGACAGCACTTACAGAAATTGACTCAAGATGGATAAAAGATTTAAATCTAAGACACAAAATTATAGAAGTCCTAGAATAGAAAGTGTGGGGAAAACTCTTGAAGATGTCCGCCTGGAAAAAGATTTTGTGAAGAAGACTTCCCTTGTAATTGTAAAAACAGCAAAAATAAGCAAAGGGGACTTAAATAAGCTGTAAAGCTTCTGCACATCAAAGGACACAACAATTAAAGCGTATAAATAACCTTCAGAATGAGAAATGATATTTTCATGTCATGAAGCTGACAAAGGTTTGGTAAATAGAATCTACAGAGAACTCAAATTAATCAACCACAAGAACAACATGAAAGAGTGAAAAATCCCATCTATCACTGGACAAGAAATATGAACAGAACCTTTGCTAAGGAAAACAGACAAATGGCTAACAAACATGAAAAAATGCTCATCATCACTGACTACCAGAGAAATGCAAATCAAAACCACCCTGAAATCTCACCCCAGTAAGAATGGCCCACATCACAAAGTCTCAAAGTTGCAGATGCTGGTGTGGATGTGGAGGGAAGGGAACATTTTTATATTTTGGTGGGACTAAAAACTAATACAGCCTTTTTGGAAAGAAGTATGGAGAATTCTCAAATAACTCAAATTAGACCTCATATTTTACCCCACAATCCCATTACTAGGCATCTGACTACTCAGATGAATAAAATCATTTTATCATAAGGACATTTGCACTAGAATGTTATTGCAGCTCTGTTCACAATCACCAAGACATGGAAACAACCTAAGTGCCCACCACTTAGGGCACCAGAAATGGATTAACAAACCATGGTACATGTACACCATGAAATACTATTCACCCATTCAAATGATGAAGACTACATTTTTTGTATCAACCTGGATAGAGTTGAAACACATTCTTTTTAGTAAAGTATCACAAGAATGGAAAAGCAAGTATCCAATATACTCAATACTAATATGAAGCCTGTAGAGTTGTGGGGAGAGGAAAGGAGAAGTGGAGGAGAGAAGAATGGGGAAAGGGATTGTGTGCTCCCACTTAATGGGCACAAGGTAAGGGCACCTCTGGGGTATAAGACACAACTTCAAGAGGGACTCTACCTAACAAATGCAAACATCGTGACCTAGTTGTTTGTACCCTCACATTAACTTGCAATTAAAAAACAAAACAAAACAAACAAACAAAAAAAATCCACCAGGTCTATACAGGAATTTGTTAGTGAAAAAAAAAAGATATTTAATTTTATATTTATTTTCTTATTCCTAATGTTTTCCTCTGTATGCACTTACAGCTGAAAATAATTCTACTTAATAAAATCTGATTTTTCTCTAGTCACAAAATATATAGTATGGGTTTTCTCTTTTAGACTTAACAACACCCAAGTGCTTGACGAGAATACACTACCATAGCTGGTGAGTTCTGGAAACTGTTTAGCTCATGCTCCTCATTCGCATTTTCATGAGTCTATGGCATCAAATCCTATGCATGCACATCTTATTTGTAAACAAGCATTCAAGTCCTGTCATGTAGATTTCTGGAGCCCTTTTTGTGCACACTTCCTTCATATTAAGAGTTTTTTCATGCAACTGGTGTCCATTTAGACTTTAAACACCAATCTCTGGGTCCACAGTTCACCAAGTATACCAAGATCACCCATCTGTGTTATAAAGATTAGACTGTGCTTCTTTGTAGAAATGAAAGCCTTAGGCATGTTAATTTGTTTTCCTTTTCTTAGAGTTCATACTATTGTGTTCCTATTGTGCAAGGATTAAAAACTAGTGTTTCATATGTTTTGCCCAATTTTCTCATTGTTTAAGACAAAAGCTTACATTTAATACCTGTTACTTCATCATGGTCAGAAATAAATATATACAGTTTATTTAAAGTTCATCACATAATTATAATATACAGCCAGAATTAAAAATCAATCTATAAATTAGCATACACTCTCTTTTAAAACAGGTAAACTTCTCATTATCTTAAAATATGAGAGAGAGAGAGACATTAATTTTATGGCTATCCTTTCAAATTCTTTCAGATTTCATCTTACATTAAGAGTAGAGTATAAATGTCTTAACACAACAAATAAGTAAGTGAGGTAATGGTTGGGGGGACCTCACCTGAAGTGAATGATCCAAGGATATGTTTCAAAACGATTAAGAAAAGAGTATAATTGTGATGGATGTGTTAATCGATTCAATGTAAGCATTTCACATTGTATATCAAATAAGTACACTGAATTCCATGAATGTATCAATATATACAGTTGTGATTTGATAAAAAGAAAACAAAAAAATAAAAAAAGATTTAGTTGACAAAAAACCCAAAAATCCAAAAAACAAAACAAAACAAAAAAACCAAAAACAAACAAGTTTGATGTAAGCTTTCCACATTGTATATCAAATTAGCACATTGTACTTCCATAAATGCACATGGTTAAGGTACACGGTTATGATTTAATTAAAAAAAAAGGGAAATAGGCCTCCAAATTTTAGATTTTTTAAAAAGATGATTAACTTTTTATTTATTTTAACTATATAGTTTCTTGCTTTTAAAAGTGAAGTATTTATATTAGCAGAACTGACAAAAATTGCCAATTAATTCTGGCATGTTAAAATTTCAGAATTCCAGAGCCTATTCCAGAGCTACTAAATTAGAGTCTGAATATTCACAAGTATATTCATTGGATAACTCACGAACACCTTATAAAGTTCTGAGAAACCCTGTGTAATGCATACACTAAATACCTAACAAAAACCAAATGAAGTTCATATGTGATAGATAAATCAAGAAAGATTACTGATAAGACTTTTTAAAGATCTATTAAAGGTTGTATTATTTTGTGTTTTCAGTAGTGTGCTCTTTCTCTCTTTCTGTATCTATCCTCTCTATGTACACACACACACACACACACACGTTACTGCTCTTACATTACTTCTATATTTTTCAACAGAAAAATTTCCCCTGAAGTGGTAAAGTGGTCGTCAAGATAAATATCACATTGTGGACAGAGCATTCTAGCTTTTGTATTTTATTTTTGAGTCATTCTTAGCACATAGGTCAACAGCAACATGCCGTATTTTTCTAATATTAGTTTCTTCCGTCATTTAGTTCCATTTAGTGTCAGGTTATATTGGAATTGTTGCAATACACATAAACCAGTTCAAGAAAAGAACGGTCATTCTTGAAAAATAATAGATAGAATAATAAACCTTTTACTTACTCTACATTGCAAGAAGTCAAGACACATCAATAGTTTTGTCACTTCTTTGGCAGTACCTCTAAAATTTTTATGGAATGATGTAAGTGAATAGGTAGCTTATCACATTTATGAAGAGAAAATAAAAGAATATGAAAGATGAATATAAAAGCATTACATATTTTAACAATTTTTTCAGTATTTTTCCTACTTAGTTATTTCTTCAAATAAATAAATTAAATAAAAAAATACATCATATATATTTTAGAAGCAAGGTACCGTGTTGGGGTCTGCATAGAAAGATATATAGTACATTAAATACAATTATTTTATCAAAGAGCTTACAATTGAATAGAAGAACATAACGTATAAACACAAAAAATCCTAATGCAAGGCAAAATAAGCTACACATTGTTAAAGAATCTCAGTGGATAATAATAGGTATCATTTGAAATCCAAAAGGTTCACTGTGACCATAGGCTAATGATACCAGGCTAAAATTCCTGGTGGGAGAATAATACATTAGAAAAGACCCAATTATAGGAAATTACAGAAGACAATTAATTATCTAGGTGACTATATATGAAATTAGAAGGAAAAGAAGTCAAAAACGATGTCTTATGTGAGAGGGGAAAGAGAATTTGCATGCAATATGATTGGAAAGTATTTCACCAACTAAGTGACAAAAGCAGTGAAATGTTTTATAACTATAGCATTTTACAGGATGAATTAGAAAACCATAGTCATTTACAAGACCTGCTGTAATCTTGGTAAGAGAATAATCATAAAGGAAGGGTTATATATGAGAGATTTAGTAGAAATAGATGCTACACCAGTTTAAAAATAATTGGATAGACAGAAACTCAGAAACATTCAAAGGGTGCAAAGGAATCTAGCAGATTTTTCTTAAGGAATAATTCCATGAATAGACACAGTAAGCAGAAAGAATATTCTGTGTTGGGAAAAGTATTGGGGTATGCTGAATTGATGATCATGACACTGATGGAAGATCTGCAGGAAACTGTAGAGCAAGCAAATGAAATGCATGTTTAGAATTAGCAGTAAAAATTCAAGAGATATCAGTTTAATTTGGCTTCTATTAATTTTGTAGCATACTTAGTAGAAAATCTAACAATTAAGTTCATGAACTCATCCTTGAAAGTGTGCCACACACCTCATTCCTGATATGACAGGTACTATTGAATTAGTCCCTTGGGAAACTGACATCAGTGCCTAGTCCACCTTTCAAAGCTATTTTGGAAGTCCTTCTGGAATGACCATCAAAACTGTCATCATATGAGGTCCAACATTTAAGTTCATAAACTTGCCACTGTGCACTTAAGTTGGCAGCACTGTACAAACAACTCAGTAAGGTTCTTTAACCTTGGAATATCAGTGTCTCAGAGCTGACTGCATATGGAAATGTGGCAGTGTCTTGCTGAGTGGAATTCATATTGTGTGACTTCATGTGCCATCTGAGGAGAGCTCTGATGATCATTCCAGAAAAAGAGTTCCAAAATTGCTTTGAAATGTGGACTAGGTGCTGGCATTAGTGGATAGTTTCCCAAGGGGAGTACTTCAAGGGCGACTGTAATGATATTCAATAATGAGGTAAGTACCACTTTTTCTAGGAGTTCACAAACTTGTCAGACCTTGTATATATGCAGCTAGAGAAAGTAATAATTAAAAAACATAAAATTGCATGAGACTAAGAAATAATTTGAGATAGAGAGAAAGGCAAAGAAATAAATTGAGTGCTTCATTTTAAGGAAAGAGGAGTAAAGGATAGAAGATAACAAAATAGAAAAATATATTTCATAACATAAGTAGTTAGGACAAATGAAGAAAGAGAATTGCAGTATTTACCGATAGTAACAAATATTTCACATAGATAAAATATTTCATTACTGAATACAGATTATGTCAGCCATGTGTTTAGGATTTCCAGATATTTTCTGTGGAATGAGTTAAGTAGAACCCAAGATACTCTCTCCATTTGAAGGTCAGCTACTCTTGTTAGTGACCTTATTTCCATGCACGAAATCTCTTCACCATAGTACCTAGATTTATGTCTGATCAAACAACACAGGGAATGGCAATAGTAGAGAAATCATCCTTAGAATTTTTTCTCTACATCTGGAATCTTCTTTCACATTTATATATCTTTTCTGCTTTTCTTATGTATCATATTTCATGCCAAGTGTCCAGCAATTAACAATTTTTTGTTGCAGTTATCTCATTCTGAGTGTCTAAGTGCACATTAGTTCACGAGGTCTTTCTAAGAAGTATTTAATGCTGAACTGCTAAAGAGGGTGTCTTCTTCCAATAAGTTCTTCAAAATATTTTGTGTATTAAGTGTGAACTTCAGAACAACTCTATCAGTATAAGAGGCTAAAAGACAGAGCTTTGATTTTTTCTCTCTAATTCTGTTCTTGGTTGGGGTGGTATATACCCTTTATTTGTGAGTTACATAGTCTTCCACACTAGGCCAAGAAAGTTGCAGTAAATATATTTCTATGATTGAAGTCTGGTCTAAAAATAAAGCTATGGAAAGCAATTTCAGTAAACCACTGTTTCTTGTACATTGAACCCTTGGATAATCTACTTCTATGAGGGTTATTCTCTCTCTTTTTTTTTTTTTGAGACGGAGCCTCAAGCTATCCCCCTGGGTAGAGTGCAATGACATCACAGCTCACAGCAACCTCCAACTCCTGGGCTCAAGCGAGTCTCCTGCCTCTGCCTCCCAAGTAGCTGGGACCACAGGCGCCCGCCACAACGCCCGACTATTTTTTGGTTGCAGCCATCATTGTTTGGCGGGCCCGGGCTGGGGATTCGAACCTGCCACCTTAGGTGTATGTGACTGGCGCCTTAGCCGATTGAGCCACAGGCGCCGAGCCTCAAATTCAGACCTTCATACTTCTCAGTCCACTGCAGTTGCTAGCACACCATATTTAATTGAATAAACTAAGGTCTGATTGCTTGTTTTTTGCATGGACATCCTTTATGAGTTGGCAGTCTTGTTTTTGTAACTCCTTTGGCCTCTGGTTTACTGCTATAACCAGGGTATTCAAACTTTTGGCTTCTCTGCTCCACATTAGAAAAAGAAGAGTTGTCTTTAGCCACACATTACATACACAAACACTAACAAAAGCTGATGAGGAAAAAAAAAAGGAAGATCCATGCATAATTATCATGATATCTGCCACTACAGATAAGCAAAAAAGTGTTCACATAATCTGCATGTAGCCCATGGACGGCAGGTTGGATACCCCTGCTTGGTTAATGGCCCCAGTCCAAACCCCTACCATTCATTTCCCGGCATGCCACTACAAATACACTATTCTTGATATGTAGACACAAATCAGAAGACTCTCCAACTGTAACCTCTGATAGGAGTTGCAAATACTTAACCAAAAACAAAACAAAACAAAAATCACCACCCTATTAGTCACAATAACACACATCTAATCTCACTTTATTAAAATGATAATGTTGGGAGAAAGTAAGGACACGTTTGTTTGGATCAATACAAGCAGAGCTAAAAACAAATAGTGTCCTGTAGTTAACCTCCAACCCCTATGGAGTAATAAGTAAATATTGTCCAATTGGCAGTAACACCCAAAGTATGTGGTTGCTGAAACCCAATGTTGGTTTAAATGATGAAAATACTGTGATTTTGTCAGGTCCAAGTCCAACCAGAAGAACCAAATTCTAATACTTAATAAGATGGTACCACCGAAGTACAAATTAGCTCCTTATTTGGGGTCACTTTCTAATCCATAAAAATTTCACAAGTTGTGGTTGACAGCTCTAGATGACACAAATACCTACTGCCACAAATCTTCCAGATCCCTTGTTTCTTAATTTATAGAAATAGGCTGTGCTTTAGCAAAAGCATAGCCTTTGAAGACTGTCAATTCCAACAATACCTCAGGTAGTGACTCTAAATTGGATTCTCCCCATTTAGGTAGGTATTCAAAAGTGTCTTGTTTTTCTTAATTCTCTAGGTTATGCTCTCTTTTTTTCTCAAACTTGCTCACATATCACTGATCCTTAAGAGAATTCAAACTATTCAAAACAGGTCATAAGGTCAACCCAACCTATAGCCCTCAAGGTGCAATGCCAGAGTCTATGAAGCAAATTCTTCCAGGAGGACTACTTTTATAATGTAAACAAATTGCACTGTGTTCCACATGACAGGAATTGAAACCAAGGAATCCATCATTTGAGGAAAGACATGGAGAGAGAAAGCTCCATTAAAATTTAAATGTAAACTTGCAGATCTTCATATACCATTGTTAATGACATGGAAGGGTTTCATGGTAGGTATTTAAGTGAAAAACAATATGTACATTTTAACTATTTATATATTATGTGCACCCACAAACAAAATGTAGTGCCCTTGATATAGTGTGATGAGAATGGCACTTTACTTCTATGGTTTTCTTCCTCAAGTCCCATAACTTTAGTCTAATCATGAAATAAAATATCAGACAAATCCAACTGAATAGTCTACAAATACCTGACCACTACTCTTCAAAAATGTCAACATCATCAAATACAAAGCCCGAGAAACTGTTACAGCTACCTAGCCTATGAAGACATGATAACTAAATGTAATACAGTATTCTGGATGTGATCTTTGAAAAGAGAAAGGATGTTAGTGGAAAACTATGGAAATTTGAATAAAGTATGGACTTTCATTAATTATAACAAATTACTCTACTAATATAAGACATTAATAATAGGGGAAACTGGGTGTGAGTTATATGAGACCTCTCTGCACTAGCTTCACAAATTTTCTGTAAATCTGAACCTTTTCTATTAAAAATTAGTTTATTCCTGGGTGTTAGATTGTAAGTGAACTTAATGTTTTTTCTTTTGCCCATCTGTAGTTATCTACAATTAGCATGTATTGATTTAATAATAAGAAAAAAGCTAACATTTGTAAAATATATGAATTGATATTTTATTCTTCATAGTAACAACTATATACATTTGCATATATGTACCAGATATATTTATTGCATAGAGTGTTTGGCATTTGTATGGATTTGCAAGCCCCTAAGGGATCCACAGCCCCTACTTTGGAAACTTTAACATTAATCTTAAATAAATCTGGAATCCTGTTCATAGTCTAGTCTTTCCTGATTACACTGAAAGGAAGCTGAACCTTCTAGGTTGTCTGAAAACCTATTGGAATTCCCCTTTTTACTTTCTGCTACTTTTCCTAAATTAGATGTATTCCCAATTGATGTCATTAATTAATGAAGATTAGGAGAATAGGGTAAGTAGTAGGGAGATTTAGAATCTAACTATAAATTATGAATAGTGGAACCTCATTCACACTTGAAAACCTAATTTTAATATGAAACACTCATCTTTTCTGACAAATAAGTGTATGTGCTCAAAAAAGACTTGTTTTTCCGAACTAAATTCTCTTTATTTATACATATTTTAGTTTTCAGATCAACATAATAGAGAGGCAGAAAAGAAATGCATTTGTTTCCTGCAAAGTTCCTGGTTCACTGTAGTTTTTTATACTACTTACTTGCTCTTGGATATGATCTTTAGTGTCCAAAAATTTATCCCTCCAAATCATTAAAAAAGGATAAAGCTCATTTCAATCCATCAAAAATATTTACTGAATACTTACTAGGGGCCAGGGATACAGGGCTTGCCACATAGTAGTGTTCAATAAATATTTGTCGAGTTAATGAACAAAGTTCCTGTCATCAGATAGTTTGCACACTAGTAGAGGAGACAAACAAACGGATAATTAAAATGCAGTGTAGAAGTCCAGGGTGCTGTGGGAATACAGAGGAAGGGCACCTTACCTAGTCTGGCACACACAGGGAAGGCTTCCTGAAAGAGAAGAAAGAATCTAAGGTAAAATCTAAGAGGTAAGTAGGAATTAGCTGGGGAAGTTGGTGACTATGGTATGGGAAGAGTTGGGAAAGGAAAAGGTGTGCAGGCAAAAATTTTCACGGTATATGTAAGGCACAGTTTAGATACATAAGAGTGGGTACTGTTGAGGATTCATAAAATAAAAAATGTTTTAACATCAGTTTGGAGCCCAATTAAGGAGATCCTTAAATATCTAATTGAAAAATGTGTGCTTCATCTTGGAGGCGATGAGGCATTTTTCACTTATTTTTGAGTAGGGCATTGACTGATGTGTACAAAAGAGTTGTTTAGACCAACCTTCTGGGAATCTTGTTAGAGGCAGAGAGAGGAATTACGAGGCTCTTGTAGTGTGAGGTGATGAGGACCTGAACTAAGATGATGAGGCTAAGAATGGGAAGAGGCAGTGGTATATGGGTGTAGGGGATATTCCAGAGAAGGAATCAGTAAGACTAGGTGCCTTGACCAAGTCTAAGAGGCAAAGAAAGAGGATCTGCATAACAGGTACATGAAGTACATGCACTTCATCAGATGGTTTGACTTTGCAGTGGTTCTCAAACTTGATCATGTATGAGAGTTCCCTAGAGGGCTTATTAAAAACACAGATTGCTGGGCACAACTCCTGAGTTTCTGAATCCATAAGTCTACACTGGGACCTGAGACTTCACATTTCTAACAAGTTTCCCAGGTGATACATAATGCTTGTTGGCTGTGCAACACATACTGAGAACCACTGTACTATTGGTGGGATAGGTCACATCTTCTGCAGCAGACAGGTCATTAGGGTCATGTTTTTATTTAGTTTATTGTTTGGTTACAAACTAATATATGCATGACTTTGAATTTTCTAATCATACAATCTCAAGGCACAAGATAGAGGAGACTGCACACATCTAATTTTTTAATAGGCAATATATAAGTATTAATATGGTTAAAAATTACAATAACAGAACAACGAGACAATAAAGTTCCTCAGCTATCCATTATATCTCCTCAGAGGGAATCAAAGATTGCAGTTAATTTATCATTCTGAGAATATTTCATGCACATACAAGCTAATATGTATGTGTATCTGATACAGTTTGGATATTTGGCCACTTCAAATCTCATATTGGAATTTGATCCCCAGTGATGAGAGGTTCTGGGTCATGGGGGTGTATCCCTCAGGAATGGTTTGGTGTCTTCCCCATGATAATGAGTGAGTTCTTCCTTTAATAGTTCAATCGAGAGCTGGTTGGTTAAAGGAGCCTGGCACCACCTCTTCCCTTTCTTGCTCCTTCTCTCAGCATGTGACACATCTGCTCCCCTTTTGCCCTCTGCCCTTAGTAGAAGCTCCTTAAGGCCTTCACCAGAGGAAGTTGCTGGTACAATGCTTCTTGTACAGCCTGTAGAACCAAGAGTCAAATAAACCTCTTTTCTTTATAAATTACCCAGCCTTGGGTATTTCCTTTATAGCAGCAAAATACTGCACCTTTTCTTCATTTTGGCTCAAATGGTAGTATACAGTGCATATGTTCTATACTTTGCTTTTAAAAAAATTCAATGATACATCATAAAGATTATTCCTAAACCATTACATAAAGAGTTGCTCACTCTCTTAGGAGGGCCACATAATATCCTACTACATAACCATGATTTACCAATCCCATACTGAAAAACCAATTAGATTGTTTTCAATATTTTAATGTTCTGGAAAATGCAATCAGTACTCGTCACCAAGTGGATTTCATGAAGATAGAGAGACTGGTGGTTACCAGAGTCCAAGAGTAGGAGTAATGAGAGGTTGATTAATGGGTATAAATATACACCTAGAAGGGATAAAACCTGGTATTTGATAGATCAGTAGGGTGACTATAGTTAATATTAATCGATTGTACATTTCAAAATAATTAGGCAATATTCCAAATATTCCTAGTGTAAATATAAATATTTAAGGTAATGGCTATCCAAATTACTTTGACTTCATTATGTGAATACACTAATTTCTCATATGTACTACAAAAATATGTATAACTATTATATATCAAGAAAAATTAACTTTTTAAATACTCTTTACCTATGTCATTTAAAATGCATGTATGTCTATAGGCTAAATCTCTAGAACTGGAATTGCTGGGTCAAAGGTTATGGAGATTAATAATAGTGATAGAAATTATTGAACTGCCCTCTGTAGAAGCTGCCAATTTACAGTCCCAGTCTCAGTGTCTAGGAGTGTTAGCTTTCTCACACTCTTGCCAACAAAGTGTATTATCAAACATTTTGTCCCCTGCCAATCTGATAAGTAAAAAATGGTGTCTTGGTGTGATTTTGATTTATACTTTCCTTATTAGGAAATGAGGCTGAATATCTTTTCCTGTGTTTAAGGGCCATTTATATTTCCTTTATCCAGAGATTTTGAAAGAAACTATGAATAATCTATATGGATAACTGAGATATAGCTTTATAACAAAGTTCTTGGTAGCTCCTGGATTAGGGAGAAGGGTCATGATATTAGAAAAGTGTAGAAAATGGCAAAGAGAAATGTCAACAATAAAAATAAGAGGAAACATAAGAAAATATGTTTGGTTCAGTGCCTGTATCTCCATAAACACCAGAACTGGCGGGTTCAAATCCAGCCCGGGCCTGCCAAACAATAATGACAACTACAAACAAAATATGGCCAGGCATTATGGCAGGCACCTGTAGTCCCAGCTTCTTGGGAGGCTGAGGCAGGAAAACCCCTTAGGCCATGAGTTTGAGGTTGCTGTGAGCTGTGATGCCACAGCACTCTACCCAGGGTGACATAGTGAGACTCTGTCTCAAAAAAAAGAAAGAAAGAAAAGAAAAAACAGGAACATTTACTCTGATTAATATGTATTGTTCCATAGCAAATATAGGTGCATTAGTTTGGGGCAGTTTAATAGCCACTAATTCCAGTTAATTTCAAAAACGTTCCTTAAGCATTTTCTGTCATTAAGACTGATCGGGGTGAAGATCTTAGGACATTAAAGCCATATGTGGCCTTCTAGATCCTTAAGGGCAACTTTTTTACTGGATCTAAATTTTATAGAACAAGTCCTGTCATTTAAAAGGGTGCAACAGAGAAAGATGAAGCTTTTCTTGGCTCCTTTGGTGCTTAAAAAAGAATAATCTTAAAATCAGAAGGTTATAGATTCCCCACCCCTGCTGAGGAGGCAATAATACAATGTGGAAAATGTTATGATGAGGAAATGAAGAGGGCATGGGGAGAAGGGAATATGAAAGAAAATGTCCTGAAACAGATGATGTGTGAGTTGGATCTGGAAGGAGAAATATGTATTAGCCAGACAAAAAGGGTAACATTTGTACCAACCTTGTAGAAATAAGAGGGATTATTAACGAATACTATGAATGGTTATCTGCCAATAAAATAAAAAAACTTAGATAAAATGGGCAAATTCCTATAAGGACACAAACTACCAAAACTAACTCAAGAAGAACTAGGCAATATGAACAGACTAATAACAAGTAAGGACTGATTCTTTCTATATTAAAAAAAACAAAACTACCTACAAAGAAAGGCCCAGGCTCAGATAGCATTGCTGGTGAATTCTCCCAAATATTTGAAGATCAATTTTGTTTTAAGGACATTTTTCTTTATTTTAGAAATGAAACTGACTACATATACAAAAAATGTCACTTAGCAAGTCAAAGTGGAAGAACTTAGATAAGAAGTATTCCCTGATCCCCACCCCTTGGAACTCAGTGCTGTGTCTCCCTTGGAGGTAAGGCTGTGGCATTTCCCAAAGGCTTTAAAAACCATACCAAACTACTAACTCTAATGAAACCCCCCATCTCCATGTTGCAAAGATCAATTAATAACAATCCTTCAGAAACTCTTCCCCCCAAAAAGCAGAGGAAGGAACACCTCTCAACTCACTCTGAGACCAGCATTATCTTGATAGCAAAACCATACAAAACTATCACAAGAAAAAATAAATCACTCTAGACCACTATATTTTATGAATATAGATATGAAAATCTTCTAAAATATGAGCAAACAAAATCCAGCAAAATATCAAAAGAATTATATGCCATGACCAAGTGACACTTATCACTGCGATGCAAGATTTTTTCAACATTTGAAACTCGATTAATGTAATACATCATATTAATAGAAGAAAAAAATATAGGATCATCTCAACATACACAGATAAAACATTTGACAAAAATTCTAATACCATTTCATGATTTCAAAAGAACACTCTCAATAGGCTAGGATTAGAAGGAGTATGCTCAACTTGATTGATAAAAGGCATCTACCCCAAACCTACAGTTAATATCATGTTATTAGCTGGTCCAAGCTTTTTTCTTTTCTGCCACACATCGGAAGAGTAACAGTTAACTTGGACTACACAATAATTAGACAAACACTAACAAAAGCTGATTAGGAAAAAAAAAGTCCATGCATACTTTCTGTGATATTGACATCACAGATAAGCAAAAATGTCTTCACAAAATCAACGTGTGGCCCACAGGCCCACAGGCCCACAGGTCGGACACCCCTATGTGGTGAAAGAGTACATGCTTTTCTTCTAAGATGAGAAAACAGACAATTTTGTTTTCAATGTTATACTGGAATTTTTAGGCAGGACAAGTAGGTCAGAAAATGAAGTAAAAGACATCCCGATGGGAAAAGGAACTATCCAAAACTGTATCTCTATTCACAGATAACATGATCTTGTATATAGAAAGTGCTAAGAAATTCACAACATAACTATTAGAACTAATAAACAAGTTCGGCAAAATGAATATAAAAAGTCAATTGTGTTTCTATATACTTGCATTGAACAATCCAAAAATGAAATTAAGAAACAATTCTGTGGCCATGCAGGCTTATAGTCTCAGCTACTCGGGAGGATCACTTTGAGTCCAGAAGTTCTAGGCTGTAGTGAGCTATGATGGCACCACTGAACTCCAGGCTTGGGCGTAGAATGAGACCTCATCTCTTAAAACACGTTTTAAGAAACAATTTCATTTATAATAGCATCGCAAAGAATAAAAATACTTAGGGAGAAATTTAAGAAATGAAGTATAAATTTTATATTCTAAAAATACAAAACATTGCTAAAAATAAAAGAGTATCTAAATGAATTGAAAAATATTCCATGCTCTGGGTGGCACCTGTGGCTTAAGGAGTAGGGTGCCAGCCCCATATGCTGAGGGTGGTGGGTTCAAGCCCAGCCCTGGCCAAAAACTGCGACAAAAAGAAAAAAAAATATTCCATGTTCATGGATTAAAAGACTTAATATTGTTAAGATGGCACTAGTTTTTGAATTGATAAATAGATTTGATACAATCCCTATCATATTTTCACCTGACTTCTTTTTAGAAATTGACTAGCTGATTCTAAAATTCATATAGATCCAGAATAGCCAAAAAAAAAAATCTTGAAAATTAACAAACTTAAGAGGATTCACACTTCCTGATTTTAAAACTTACTAAAAAGCAGTAGTAATCAAGACAGTGTGATATAGCCATAAAGAAAGATACATAGATCAATGGAGTTGAACTGAGAGTCCAGAAATAAACCCGTACACATATGGTCAATTGATTTTTGACAAAAGTGCCAAGACCATTCCATAGGGAAAAACAGTATTTTTTGCTACATGGAAAAGAATGAAATTGGACCCTTAGACCTTATACATAAATTAACTGAAAATGGATCAAAGACCTAAATGTAATAGATAAACTTATAAAATTCTTAGGAGAGAATATAAAGTAAATCTTGATGACCTCAAATTTGGCAAAGCATTCTTAAACATGACACTCAAAACACAAGCAATCAAAGAATACATAGATGAGTTGAAACTCATCAAACTTAAAAATGTTTGTTTCAAAAGACACTATCTACCTATATTTGCAACTTACATGTGTCTGAAAAGGGACTCATATCTAGACCATGTAAAGAACTCTTACACCTCAATAGCAAAAATACAAATAACCCTATTTGAAAATAGGGAATGGAGCAAATAGCTATTTCTCCAAGGAAGATACAGAAATGGCCAAAAAGCACATGAAATTATGGTCAATATCAGTAGTCACTGGGAAGATACAAATGAAAACTACAATGTAATATCATGTCATGCACACTAGGATGACTAGAATAAAAAGTTAGATAATGAGAAATGTTGAAGAGGATGAGGAAAAATCGCAGCCCTCATATACTGCTGGTGGGAATGTGAAATGGTACAACCAACTTTGGAAAATGGTCTGGTAGTCCTTCAAGTGGTTAAACCTAGCATTGCCATATGACCCAGCAATTCTGAATAGCAAATGAAACATATGTCCACACAAAAATGTGTACACGAATGTGTGTAAGGAGCATTATTCATAATAGGCAAAAGGTAGAAAGACCCCTAATGCTCATCAACTGATAAATGAATAAAAAAAGTAGCATATCCATAAAATGGAACATTATTTGGCCATGAAAAGGAACAAAGTATGGATATATGCTACAACATGGATGAATCCTGAAAATATACTAAGTGAAAGAAGCCAGTCATGAAAGACTACATAAATGATTTCATTTACATGCAATGTGCAGAAGAGGTAAATTCATAGACAGTAAGTAGACAGTGGTTACTTAGGCCTGGCTAAATGGGAGGATAGAGGCACAATAGTTAAAGTGTACAAGATTTCTTTTAGAGGTAAAGAAAATGTTCTAAAATTGTGATGGTGGTTGTACAACTCTGAATATAGCATTACTATGGAATTGTATACTTTAAATGGATGAATTATATGACATGTCAATTATATTTCAGTAAAACTTTAAAAAAAAATCCATAGGGGACAAAATGAAAATACTGGAAAGCCTTCCGGGCAGAGGTAATACTATAAACAGAGGCACAGAGGAAAGAAAGAATATATGCACATAGTAATAACAGTTTAATAAATTCATCACTATTTAACACCTACTATGTTGCAAGGCACTGGTCTAGACACTGGGATATTCAGTGAACAACTTACAAATATCCCTGTCCTCATGGGGCTTACATTCCAACAGGGCAAATATCTTAAAATCCCTAGTTAAAGTTGTAGGCAGAATGGGGACCAAAGACCCCATTCTTGGCAGGGGAGGACACCCCCAGAAAAAGGGAAAATTAAAAAGTAAGCTGAAGGAGTTCAAATAAAGAAAAGTCAACTAATTTACCTTTAAGCTAGCTATATTGCTAAATTTCTTATCTGAACAAGTTTCCAGCCTTTCCTGAAACTCTGGCCTATTGGGGATACAACTTACCCCGATACCCCTGCTGTGTTTGTAAACACTTTGAGGAAAGTAATGGCCATTAGAAGAGACTGTGGTAAGTCCTAGAAAAAGATACATCTTCTAGGTTGTTTCATGTCCATTAAACAGACAAAGCAGATACCCATTGTGGAGATTCACATTTGGCTGGGGCAGAGACCAAGGGAACAGCTTGAGTCCTGAGATATGAGTAGGAGGGCGTATATCCCTTATCACAGAGGAAAATCCTCTGTGGTGGTGGTCAGAGGAAAAAGCCTCTCTCCCACCAATTCCTCAGAGGAGATTAATGCTAGTGGTGTTTTACTCCACAGTGAATTAGCAGAGTTTAACACCTCCCTAGGAATCTGTGTGTGTAACTCCAGACAGAAGGCTTCCCCCACACAAGGTTCAAATTTCAGATTCCTCAAAACTGCTCAAATCCTTAAAATTAATAATAATAACAACAGGAGCTGATATGCACACTCAGAGAAACTGCTGGTGTCTTTGTTCCCTCCCTCAGCTTACAACCTGGACAAAGAGATTTGAATAAACACTAAGTGGAACAGAGACTCAGGCCCACTCACTGGAACCCACCAAGCAGTGGTCCTCTGAGCTCCCACCTTTGAAAATTCTATTCTGTGTCTTGTGTCTCTTTCTTTATCATCATTCCTAACTTTATATTTCTTCAGTTGGGTGTGTCAGTTCCATAGGTCTTAGTGGACCCTGCCCCTGGGGCGGGACCCTGACAAAAGTTAACATAGTACATTAGAAAAGGATAAGTGCCACTGAGAAAGAAAGAAAACAAATGAGAAGGGAAAAGTTCAATGTTATACACAGTGACCTCCCTTGAGGAAGCAGATTTTAAGTAAAATACCTACAGAAAGAAAGGGAATTATGTGAATCCAGGGTAAGAATTTCCTAGACAGATGGCACAGCAAATACAAAGGTTTATGTCAGAGTATACCTATAATCTTGGGAAAGGGAGATCACACAGGGCCTTAGAGATAATTGTAAGAACTTTGACTTTAATCTGAGTGAGATGGGAAACTACTGGAGGGTAATTCAGCACAGGATCACTTTGACTACTGTGCTGAAAATAGACTGAGGGGGGTAAGTTTACAAGCAACAAGAGCAGTTAGAAGAATACAGTGATCACTCAGAAAAGTGAAAGTGGTAGTTTGGAACAGATTCATAGCAGGGAGGGTGATAAGAATTGGTCACATTTTGGAGGTATTACAGAAGGTAAAACCTTCAGTATTTCCAGATGGATTGGATTGTATGGCATGAGAGAAAGAGACAATGCCAGGACAACTGCAAGTGTGTGTCCTGAGCAACTGGAAGATGGGGTTGCCATTTCCTGAGATTTTTTTTTTTTTTTTGGCCAGGGCTGGGTTTGAATCTGCCACCTGTGGCATATGGGGCCAGCGTCCTACTCTGTTGAGCCACAGGCTCCACTATTTCCTGAGATTTTTAAGACTGCAGGAGGAACATGGGTTTATATTTGAGGAGAGGTGGTTATTAAGATTCAGCAGTGGACATGTTAAATCTGAGATGTCTACATACATATAAGAGGGAACCACAGAGTAAGTATAAATCTAGAGCTGAGGGGAACAATCTGAACTGGAGGTGTAAATACTGGAGAGTTTTCCATATATAAGATGGTATTTAAAGCCATAAAACTGAATGGAAATTTACTGAAACCATGATGAGTTGAGTGAAGGTGGGTGATGTGCTTGGAAGTTAGACAAGGATATTATTATAAAAGACATTACATTTCAAATGAGCTTGGACTTTACCCTGATAGAGAGTTGTTGAAATCAGCAGAAATATGCAGTCAGGCTTGCTTCAAATAGACTTGCTTCATGATACTGGTAGAAGAGTAAAGGATTAGAGGCATACAAAGCATTCAGAAGGCTATTACAAAGTTTAGAAAAGAGTTGTCACATAAATGTTTCTCCAATCTCTGTACACATTAGTGCAGACACAGGATAGGACAAATATGAGAAATATTAAGGAGGTAGAATTTGTAGGACTTAATAGTTGTTTGGTTATGGGAAGTGAGGACTAGGGAAGAGTTGAGGATAATACCCTAAGTTCTATTTTCAATAACTGGTGCATGGTGGTCCCATTTACTGTGACAGGAAACATGAGAAGGGAAAAAGATCTGGAGATTTAAAAAAAAGATGCTAAATATTGGACATAGTAAGTTTGAGATGCCCTTAGGATCAGCTAACTCCCTTGGCTCTCAAAGTGATCCCCTAAGTTAATTTTATATATCTCATCCATGTGGGAAGAGTATTCACTGAATTAATGAGCACATATATGGCTTGACATTATATTCCTTTGTGTAAAATAATTTATTATTTGGATTTTTAGAAACTGGTTCACAGAAGTATACCTCATCGCTCCAGTTTCCTCTCCAAACTTCTGATCCCTCAGCTTTCTGACTAACACAAAATTGAGTCCCAGACCATTCAAAACTAAAGGCCAAACTTAGTCTTATAATTAATTTCTTGAGCCATGATAACTTCTCTAAGGTGGCTATGTTGAACAGCAGCAACCCAGCCTCTTTTACCATGACATTCTCACAGCAATAAGTAAGTGTACTGTGTCTTTTTTTTTTAAATCCAGGACATATACTCTATTTATTTATTTATTTATTAATTTTTAGAGACAGAGTTTCACTTTGTCACCCTTGGTAGAGTGCTGTGGCATCACAGCTCACAGCAACCTCCAACTCTTGGGCTTAAGTGATTCTCTTGCCTCAGTCTCCTGAGTAGCTGGGACTAAAGGCACCCACTACAAAGCCCAGCTATTTTTTTTGTTGCAGTTTGGCCAGGGCTGGGTTTGAACCTGCCACCCTTGGTATATGGGACTGGCGCCCTACTCACTGAGCCACAGGACCTGCCCCATGTACTTTATTTCTATTGTTATAAAAACTTTGAAAAAGGAAAGTAGAAAGAAAAAAGTGTTTTTAATTTAATCTTTTGCTGACACCTAGTGCTGGAACTCTGCATATTTTGTTACCTGTTCTAAATAAGAAAAAATGTAACATGGTTTTAAAATCGCCATGAGTACGAAAAAGAAAATAGTGATCTATTTTATCAAATGATATATATCTTATCTTCATATTAATTTTTCACATGATTTCCCACATTTAAATATCAGCCTTTTAGAGGTATCAGACCCTAGGCTGAATTCTTAAACATCTAAGAGGTTGAGGCAATTTATATTTTCATTTTTGACTGCCTGCAGGGGAAATCCCTAGGAGGACATGGAGGCCCAAGTAGATCAGGATTTCTCTCTCTATAGTTTTCAAGAACTTAGGATAAACCCTCCTTGGTAGTTGCATCAGATGGGACTGGAGTTACAGTGTTTTCATAACCACACCTTTCAACTATTGAAGAATCCTCAATTTCACAGTAAGCATTTATATGAAACAGCAAAAGTCTAGTCTTGTGTATAGTTAATATAAGTTATCATTTACAAAGAAGAATGAATTTGTAAATAGTGGGAGGGGAAGAATGACTTCCTTGGCATGAAATAATTGAGGAGAAACAGGAACAATTTGTGTAAGTATCATTAAAAAAGTTTAAACTATCTGTGGTAACTAACACATGGAGGCAGTGGAAGCACTCAATAGGATGACAGAAGTATTTGGAGGTGTAATAGCTACAGATGCAAAGGAAGACATAAAAAATTGTAAGCTTTGTGAAAATGAATGTAGCAGTACTCCTTCTAGAACCTGCATCTACTGGCTGTGTGGACTTAGCTATATGAGCCTGTTTCCTCATCTCTAAGCTAGAGATGATGATAAGAATGCTTGCCTTTTAGGGTTACTGTAAGAATTGAATTATTCCAAAAAGTTCTAATACCTGGCAAGTGCCTAATGAGCAATAGGTGTAGGGACTGTCCTGTCTGTCACAACCAGGATATAAGTTGTAAAAGATGCAATTAGTAACTACAGTATTAAAAATAATTAGGCTTACCTCATGCCTCCTCCCATGGAGTTGAATGTGGTCCCAGTGGCAAGAGGAGGAGGATCCCTGTTGTGAATGTTCCAGAACAGTACTTTGGGAGATAACTGTGACCACCTCAGCATCAGCAGATGCAAGGTCAAGTGGCCTCTGGCAGGTTACAGAGAAGTGCTTCCAGAAGGGATATGAAATCTGTAAGAACAATCACCCTTGCAAAAGGTCAGAGAAACAGGAAAAATAAAGTCCAAATTCTTTTTTTTTTTTGTGAGACAGACTCTCACTCTGTTGCCCTGCCATGGCATCATAGCTCACAGCAACCTCAAACTCTTAGGTTCAAGAGATTCTCTTGGCTTAGCCTCCCAAGTAGCTGGGACTACAGGTGCCGGCCACAACACCTGGCTATTTTTAGAGATGTGGTCTCACTCTAGTTCAGTCTGGTCTCGAACTCAAGCAATCCGCCTGCCTCTGCTTCCCAGAGTGCTAGGCTTACAGTTGTGAGCCACCATCCCCGGCCTAAGTCCAAATTCTTTAACATTGTCTTACTATCCATTTATTTCCCTATGCATTAAAGAAACAAAATTGCTTTCCATGGAACAAGATGGTTAATATAGCAGACTCTAGGGTCAGGATAACCTGATTTAGAATCCAAACACTACCACGAACCAGCTGTTTGACCTCCCACAAGTTAACTTCTCTGAGCCTTAATTCTTTCATTTATAAAACTGGGAATAATAATAGGACCTAACACTTAAGGTTATTTCCAGGATGAAATGAGATGATGTGTGTAAACCACTTTGTACAATGCCTGACAAATATCTGTAATCAATAAATTATCATTATACCATTAAATCATCCAACTTGCAACCACATCAAATATGACTTTGGTATTTGCTATTTGCACTCGTCTGGCAATTTTGAATGAATTGTAGTAATCTGGGGAGCATGCCTTTAGCTTTCTAAGGTTCAAACTTGATCATAATAACCATTTGTTAAACACCTACCAGACATGTAGGTGATTTTTCTTACCTAATTGTCACAACACCTGAATAAGGTACATGCTATTTCCCCTTTACACATGATGAAAGGGAGGATCAGAGAAGGTAACTTGACCCAGATCACACATGCAGCACAGCCAATAATTGAAGCTGGCCTGGATGCCCGAGCCCCTACTTTTGCTCAGTGCAATGTACTGTCAGACCTTTAATAAAAACACCTTTCTGGGCTTCGTATAGTCTTCAGAGGAAAGGTGAAACCCTTTAGCGTACCACCCAAGGTTTTTCCTTATAGATCTCCAGCCCCTACCAACCCATCTGGCCTCCTTGTCCACTCCCCGGTCACTTTCTCTATGAAGCCTGATGCCTTTTCCAAGTCTCCCAACACACCCTGGTGATATATATATGATAGAACTTGCTATGCTGTTCCATAAATGTTGATTGTACTGTTTGCATTCCTTAAATGTACTAGCAAAGTTCTTTGCACAGAGTAGGAATTCAATAAAGGTGTGATAATAAATATTGAGCAGGAAAGGCCCAAATAAAGACCTACTGCTTTATAGAATACTGGCATTAAAGCATTGTCCCTCGGCCAGCAGGAACAGGTTCCCCTGGGAACACAGAAATGCAAATTATTGACCCTAACCCAGACCTACAGAATCAGAAACTCTGAGGGTGGGAACTGGCCATTGATTTTTAACATCACCTCCAGGTGATTCTGATGCATGTGAATCAGGGGTAGAGCTATTATTAATACAAATTCTTTACATGGATTTGGTACTTAAGAGATTCCAGAACACTTTCCTAACAACTTTGAAATTAAAGATTAAATAAAAAGAAGAAAATGATGAAGCAGCTCAGATCGGAGTTCTGAGAACTTCCTCAAGTAGGTGGCGAGAGTTACAGGAGTATTTTTAATGTTTTAGGAAGGCACAACATTTCCTAAGTGAAAGAAGCCACTTGCAAAATTATAATGATCCCATTCTTAGTTAAAAAAAATATATATTTAACTGTCATAGGAAAAAAAATCATTGTGAAAGACACCAAAATGTTAATAGTGGTTGTCTCTGGGTAGTGAGATTACACCTTTATTTTATGATTTTTGCAAAGAACATTATCTTTTTATAGTGAGAAAAAGATAATAAAGGTATAAAGTTAGTTCTCTGTACCTGGGGAAGCTGACATGCGGAATCAATGGCTGGTTTAGCTAAAGGCGGGATTTGCAAAGGGAGATGGAATCTTAAAGGCCAGAGGATCTGGAAAGAACCCAGGACAATCTAGCTGACATCAATTTAGGGCTCTTAAACCATTAAAGAAGAGTATCTCCTCTGAAGAGACACTCTCCAGAATATCTCTGGAAGCAAAGAGCTAGAACACCACTGACTCAAACTTTTTCATAACTCAAGGACAACTTCTAGCAAAAGAGAAGGGAATGAAAGCAAGAGGGTTAACTTGGAGAAAGGAAGTGAGGGTAAATTATCCAGGAGAGTTAATGCCTCCAGGGTTTCAACTGAAGGAGATAACTTGAAGGCAAGAAGAAAGAAATAAGAGCAGCAAGCAACTGGTGCCTGGGGCAAACGACCTAGCACATTAAACTTGAACCAAACTAATCTTGCAAAAATGAGGTTATGGCTTTGTAATTTACATCTTCTGCATAAGATTTCTTCACAGTCTGGTGAAAATTGCTTTTGTTCTTTAAAATAATGCCCAAGCAATAGTTACTTTGGAGAGGAAGTTAATACAGAATTAAAGCAAAAGTTCTGAAACTCAAGGGCATGATCTTTGGAGAAGTCCTCTACTTCCCCTTTCCCCATTTTTTTTTTGAGCCTTGGGAGTAGAAATTGTTATTTGAGCAGTTTACATTCATTGATCAGTTAGTATTTCAGAAGGCTAAACGCTTTGAATAGTTTCTTGTTTATTCTTCTACAGTTAGATACTGCTATTATTCTCAACTCTACACATGAAGAAATGGAGGTGTAGCCGGCAAAAGGCAATGTTAGGGCTCGGCACCTGTGGCTCAATCGGCTAAGGCGCCAGCCACGTACACCTAAGGTGGTGGGTTCGAATCCCCAGCCCTGGCCCGCCAAACAATAATGATGGCTGCAACCAAAAAATGGCCAGGCGTTGTGGCGGGCACCTGTGGTCCCAGCTACTTGGGAGGCGGAGGCAGGAGACTCGCTTGAGCCCAGGAGTTGGAGGTTGCTATGAGCTCTGATGCCATGGCACTCTACACAGGGGGATAGCTTGAGGCTCCATCTCAAAAAAAAAAAAAAAAAGAAAACATGGGCGTCAACTCATAATGGACTAGATTAATGATCTGTAGAAATAATCTACCATAAGATGGTTTATATTTGAATTGCTGAGGTCCAGTCACAGTGGCTAAGGTCTGATCTCAGGGAAAAAAACTCTAGTCTAGAGAGCCCTAAATATTCTAAGCCTGGCTGAAGAAAGAAAGAGTAACCAAAAGCAAATTATCTGCTTAGGGCTTAGAAAAGGGCTATCCAAGGATCAAGGTCAGTGTTCTCCAGAGAAACAGAACCTGTTTTTATTTTTTATTTCAATTTATTTAAACATTTTTAAAACTTTTTTTTTTTTTTTTTTTTTTTTTTGAGACAGAGCCTCAAGCTGTCCCCCTGGGTAGAGTACCGTGGCAGCAACCTCTAATTCCTGGGCTCAAGCGAGTCTCCTGCCTCAGCTTCCCAAGTAGCTGGGACCATAGGCGCCTGCCACAACGCCCAGCTATTTTTTTGGTTGCAGCCGTCATTGTTGTTTGGAGGGCCCAGGCTGGATTCAAACTTGCCACCTTAGGTGTATGTGGCTGGTGCCTTAGCCACTTGAGCCACAGGCGCTGAGCCAAAACATTTTTTTTGAAACAGGGTCTCACTGTTGCCCACGCTACATTGTAGTTACATTGTCATAGCTCATTGCAACCTCAAATTCCTGGGCTCCAGCAATCTTCTCCCTTTAGCCTTCCATGTAGCTGGGGCTATAGGCATGTGCCACTATACCTGACTAATTTTTCATTTTATTTTCTTGCAGAAATAGGTCTTATGGTATGTTGCCCAGGCTGATCTCAAACTCCTGGCCTCAAGCAATTCTCCTGGCCTTAGTCTTCAAAATGCTAAGGTTACAGGTGTGAACTACTGTGCTCAGCTAGAACATGTTTTTTTTTCCAAAGTTAATGAATTTAAATAGGTTATACGAACCTACTATGTAGAGTGTGTTTTATTCTATAATTTTCCCCAATGTGACACTTGCATATTAATTAGAAATTTAATCCTTCTTTAGATGTTAGTTTTTATCAACTGTTCCTATAAATAGGACATGTTATATGTTTATTTATTTATTTATTTATTTAAATTATAAGGTATTGGCTCATGTGATTGTGGAGGCTGGCAAATCTAAAATCTGTAAAGCAGGCCAGAAGGCTGGAAACAGACAGAAGTAATGCTGCAGTTTTGAGGTTTTGAGGCAGAATATCTTTTTCTCTGGGAAACCTCAGTTTCTGCTCTTAAAGCCTTAACACTCAATGAGATACACCCACATTATTTTCTTTCTTTTTGAAATAGAATCTCAAGCTATCACCCTGGATAGAGTACTGTGGTATCACAGCTCATAGCAACCTCAAACTCTTATGCTTAAGCAATTCTCTTGCCTCAGCGTCCCAAGTAGCTGGGACTACAGGCACCTGTCACAACACCGGCTATGTCTTATTTTTGTTGTTGTTGCAGTTGTCATTGTTGTTTTAGCTGGCTCAAGCCGGGTTTAAACCCGCCAGCCTCAGTGTATGTGGCCAGTGCCCTACCCACTGAGCTATGAGCACTACCCCCACCCACATTATTAAAGTTAATCTCCTTTATTCAAAGTAACTGATTGTAGGTGTCAACCACATCTATAGAATACTTTTGGTGTAATATCTGGATTACTGTTTTAAATTTTTTTCTTTCTTCTTCTTTTTTCCTTCTTTTAAGAGATGGGGTTTTAGCTAGGTGCCTGTAGCTCAAGTGGCTAAGGCACCAGCCACATACACCACAGCTGGCAGGTTCAAATCCAACCTGGGCCTGCCAAACAACAATAACAACTACAACCAAAAACTAGCCAGGCATTGTGGCGGGTGCCTATAGTCTCAGGTACTTGAGAGGCTGAGGCAAGAGAATTGCTTAAGCCCAGGAGTTGGAGGTTGCTGTGAGCTATGACACTACAGCACTCTACCCGGGGCAACAGTTTGAGGCACTGTCTCAAAAAAAATAAAAATAAAAAAGAGATGGGGTTTTGAGCCAGTGACAGTACTCATGCTTTTAGTTCTACCCTTGGAAAAATATCCCATCTCTACAAAAACCAAA
The DNA here is from genome assembly GCA_963574575.1 of Galagoides demidoff. Taxonomy (NCBI): domain Eukaryota; kingdom Metazoa; phylum Chordata; class Mammalia; order Primates; family Galagidae; genus Galagoides; species Galagoides demidoff. Next base: position 8,019 of record CAUYQV010126949.1, on the reverse strand, counting down.
ACAAGAAAAGGGAGAAAAAAGAAAATGGTGGCGCACTCCTGAAGTCCTAGCTATTGAAGTAGTTATGATTGTACCATTATAGTCCAGACTGGGCAACACAGGAAGATTTTGTCTCTTTAAAAAAAAAAAAAAAAAGGGTTTGACGCCTGTGACTCAAGCAGCTAAGGCACCAGTCATATATACACCTGAGCTGGTGGGTTCAAATGCAGCTCAGGCCCACCAAACAACAATGACAACTACAACCAAAAAATAGCTGGACGTTGTGGCGGGTGCCTGTAGTCCCAGCGACTTGGGAGGCTGAGGCAAGAGAATCACTTAAGCCCAAGAGTTGGAGGTTGCTGTGAGCAGTGATGCTACAGGACTCTACTGAGGGCGAAATAGATGAGATTCTCTCTCTCTCAACAATAACAACCATAAAAAAAGACAGGGGGAGAGAGATGGGGGTGTCTCCCTATGTTGCACAGGCTGGCCTTAAACTCCTGGACTCAAGGGATCCAAAAGTATTCCAGTTTTTATCCAGCCCTAACTTGTTTGAAATAGATACTGAAGTGGGGATATGAGTTAGGTCATTGGAGAGAGGGTCTACACTGGGAGCAGGAACAAATGCAAGCTCTCTCTATAAAACAGGAGCTTTGAAACTTTATTAGGTACCAGACATGATTTCTAAGCACTTTGCATACAGCAATTCATTTAATTATCACAGCAAATTTCTGATGTAAGCAGTATTATTACCTCCCTGTTACACATGGGAAAACTAAGTAAGGTGCAGAGAGATTAGGAGACTTACACAACATCACAAAGGCATAAGTTAAAGAGCCTTGGCATGGACCCAAGTAGTCTGGCCACAGAACCTGCTGCCCTAAGATCTCTGATGCCCTGGATCCAAACATATACCTTCCAAGTAACATAATGTTTCTGGATTTGGCTTCTCTAGTTCCTTGACTCTGGAAAGAGGATGTCCCCTGTGCCAAATGAGTATCCCATAAGCACAGTAGCTCACACCTGTAATACTAACACTTCAAGCAGACCAAGGCCGGGGAATCACTTGAGGTCAGGAGTTTGAGACCAGCCTGAACCAGAGTGAGATCCTGTCTCTACCAAAAATAGAAAAATTAGCCAGCACCTGTAACACCAGCTACTCAGGAGGCTGAAGCAGGAGGATCATTTGAGCTCAAGAGTTGGAGGTTGTAGTGAGTTATGATGATGCCATTACACTCTAACCTGGGTGACAACAAAGAGAGAGAGAGAGCTTGTCTGGAAAAAAAAAAGAATACCCTTGTCCCTGGAACATGATATCCTCCCATATATATCAGCAATGTATTTGAAATACTGGTCTCTGGGTGGCGCCTATGGCTCATTGGGTAGGGCGCCAGCCTCATACGCTGAGGGTGGCGGGTTTGAACCCAGTCCCGGCGAAACTGTAACAAAAAATAGCTGGGTGTTGTGGTGGGTGCCTGTAGTCCCAGCTATTCGGGAGGCTGAGGCAAGAGAATTGCCTAAGCCCAGGAGTTGGAGGTTGCTGTGAGCTCTGACTCCATAGCCCTCTACCAAGGGCAATAAAGTGAGACTCTATCTCTAAAAAAAAAGAAAAAGAAAAGAAAAGAAATACTGGCCTCTGGTGAGAGCATTCCAGGGAGTTGGAGCCATATCGAGCCTGCTAACAAATGGAGGCTCTGCATCCACAAAACTGGGACCAGACCTGGAAGACTTCACCAATGTCCTGTTGTTCTGTGAGACCAGCCAGCATGGCCTATGGGCATCTTTTCCCCCAACTGCCCTGACCTCCTTAATTCTTCATTTTGGGCTCCTGCAAATTGTTCTAATTGCCTTTCCTCCCATCTTATATACCACTGCCAGATCTATTTTCATGATGATTCTGATTCACTTTTCTTAAGTACTTTATAATTTTTACTTCTTTTTGTCTTTTCTCTCTTCAAAAACACTTCAGGTCTCCCTGTGTACCAAACACAGTCTATATGGTTTAGCTGTGGAGTCAAGCCCTCAATGTGCAGCTTCACTTTCCAACCTTTCCCCCACCATTTCCATCCTCTACTCACCTTCAGCCTCGCCCTGATGGGCTTACCCATTCTGCATGCTTTCTTGTGCCTGCTAATTGTTCTACACTTATCCACATGATAAAAACTCTTTTGCTTATAAATAATCCTATCATCTTTGAGGCTCACCTCAAATTCTGCTTTTCCATTATCATTATAGCTACAAAATGTCTTGATAGCATTTAAATCCCCATAAGCACTTCATTACAAGTTCCTTACGGTGCTTTCCAGACAGGCCTTGAACTGTCATCATAGTATTGGGAAGTATGTTTGATCCTATGTACAACATCAGAAGTCCTTGGAGGGTAGATGGTTGTAAGGAAGGTGTTCATCTTTTCTGTCCCAGGGCTATTTTACCCAATTAACAATGTTTGAGGGCTCCAAATAGCCTTTGTTTATGTAAGTTTTATCTATAGATACTTCCAATATTAAAAATTAAGACTAAGAAAATTTTGGCTGAGTGTGGTGGCTGACGCCTATAATCCTAGCCACTCTGGGAGGCTGATGCGGGCAGATTGTTTAAGCTTAGGAGTTTGAGACCAGTCTGAGTAAGAGTGACACACACACACCCGCTTCTACTAAAAATAGAAAAACTATCGAAGCATGGGAGTGCACATCAATAGTCCCAGCTCCTTGGAAGGCTGAGGCAAGAGGATCTCTTGAAACAAACAAGGGTTTCACTATGTTACTCAGGCTAGTCTCCAACTCCTGGACTCAAACAATCCTCTGGCCTTGCCTCCTAAGTACTACAGGCATGTGCCACTGTGCCTGCCAACACAGTTTTTTTGTTTTGTGTTGTTTTTGAGACAGAGTCTTATTCTGTTGCCCTGGGTAGAATGCTGTGACATCCATCATAGCTCACAGCAACCTTAACTCCCGGGCTCAAATGAACTTCTTGCCTCAGCCTCCTCAGTAGCTAGGACTACAGGTACCTGCCACAACTCCCAGCTAATTTTTCCTATTTTTAGTAGACCCAGGGGTCTCACTCTAGCTTAAGCTGGTCTTGAACTCCTGAGCTCAAAAAATCCACCTGCCCCTGCCTCTCAAGAGTGCTAGGGTTACAGGTGTGAGTCACTATGCCTGGTCGGGCAACACAGTTTAAAAAATATTGTCTATATAGGGACGGTGCCTGTGGTTCAAAGGAATAGGGTGCTGGCCCCACATGCCAGAGGTGGTGGGTTCAAACCCAGCCCCGGCCCAGAAAAAGAAAAAATTGTTGGGCGGCACCTGTGGCACAAAGGTGTAGGGCGCAGACCCCATATGCCAGAGGTGGCGGGTTCAAACCCAGCCCAAGCCAAAAACTGAAAAAAAAATTGTCTATGTAATAAAAAATTCTCATTATAGAAAATTTGGAAAATATAATTTTTCCACATAATTGAAGTCATTCTGTATGCAAAATTTGTAATCTGTGTCACCTAATGGCGTATCATGAGCATTTCTCCATGTTATTAAATTTTCTTTGATATCATTGATTTCAATGGCTGCTTAAGATTTCATTGCATGGATGATTTATTTAATCATAACACTATATAGGATAGCCAAATAGTTGTTTTACATTTTTTGTAAGTATAAAAAATACTACAGGCTCAGCGCCTGTAGCTCAAGTGGCTAAGGTGCCAGCCACATACACCTGAGCTGGCGGCTTCTAATCCAGCCCAGGGCCTGCCAAACAATAATGACGGCTGCAACCAAAAAATAGCCGGCTATTGTGGCGGGCGCCTATAGTCCCAGCTACTTGGGAGGCGGAGGCAGGAGAATCACTTGAGCCCAGGAGTTGCAGGTTGCTGTGAGCTGTGATGCCACAGCACTCTACCCAGGCTGATAGCTTGAGGCTCTGTCTCAAAAAAAAGGGAAACAGGCTCAGTGCCTGCAGCTCAGTGGTTAGAGTGCCGGCCACATAACACCGTGGCTGGCAGGTTTGAGCTTGGTCTGGGCCTGCTAAAACAATGACAACTGCAACGAAAAAATAGTTGAACGTTGTGGCGGGCACCTATAGTCCCAGCTACTTGGGAGGCTGAGGCAAGAGAATCGCCTAAGCCCAAGAGTTGGAGGTTGCTGTGATGCCACAGCACTCTACCGAGGGTGACATAGATGCTCTCTCTCAACAACAAAAAAAAAGACAGGGAGAAAGAGATGGGGGTGTCTCCCTATGTTGCACATGCTGCACAGGAGATTCACTTGAGCCCAGGAGTTGGAAGTTGCTGTGAGCTGTGATGCCACAGCACTCTACCCAGGGTAATAGATTGATGCTCTGTCTCAAAAAAAAAAAAAAACAATAACAACAACAAAAATGCTACACTATCCATTTCTCTTAATTAATCTTTGTCCCAGTTTGTTAAGATTGTCTAGGATTCTAGCCCAGTGTTGTGGTGGGTGCCTGTAGTCCCAGTTACTCAGAAGGTTGCGGCAAGAGGATTGCTTGAGCCCAGGAGTGTGAGTTTCTATGAGCTATGAGTCCATGGCACTCTAGCCTGGGGCAACAAAGTGAGACTCTGTCTCAAAGAAAAATAAAGATTGTCTAGGATAGCTTTCTAAAAGGAAAATTATAGATGATATGGTTAAGATCAAAGGCTTTGGAATCACTTGACCTAGGTTTACACCCTATCTAAAACCCTTCTTAGGGAGGCAAGTCACTTAACCTCTCTAAGCCTTAGTTCTTTCACCCATGTAAGAATAACCCTTCTTATCTCACAGGGTTCTTGTGAAGATTTAGGGTCCTTTTGAATGTAAAGTGCTCTTCACAGAACCTGACACCAGTATATGAGCTCGATAAATGTTAGGTGTCATTGGGAGGGTACCTGTGGCTCAGTGAGTAGGGCACCAGCCCCATATACCAAAGGTGGTGGGTTCAAAAACCTGGTCCCTGGCCTTGGCCAAATTGCAACCAAAAAAATAGCCAGGTGTTGTGGCGGGCACCTGTAATCCCAGCTACTTGGGACCTTGAGGCAGGAGAATCACCTGGGCCCAGGAGCTAGAGGTTGCTGTGAGCTATGATGTCACAGGGGTGACAAAGTGAGACTCTGTCTCTAAAAAAAAAAAAAAATCAGCTGTCATTATCACCACAAAGTAGATTCATATATACAATGTATATTTTAAAGAGATAGAGTCTTGCTATGTGGTTCAGGGCTCAAATCCTAGGCTTAATTGATGCTGTTGCTTTAGGCTCACTGGGTAACTGGCACGGCTGTACCTGGCTTTAATTTTGTATATTTAATCATATACGTGTATACACCCACAACTGGTATGTTTCTGTGTCTCTTTTATTTTGTCTATTCTTGTACCAACTACAATTATAATCTTTTATTTTTATATTGCTTGTTTCATAATGAATTTGAGGAAAAGGGCTAAAAATATAGAGTCCCTGTTTTTACCTCTTGTTTGAGTTCTCTCTGATTTTGTTGTCTGATTTTTATTGCAGATGAACAGTAGAATTATTTTATCAAGTAACAAAAGATTCCATTAGAATCGCGATTGAATGTTGTAAAAGTCAGAAATTAATTTGGTAAAAACTGACATCTTTATAAGATTCATTTTTTTCCTAAGATAATGGCTTATTTCTCCATTTTTTTCAGTCTTCTATTGTATCTTTCCACAAAATTTTGTAATTTTCTTTACATAGGTGTTTCATTTTTCAGTAAAGATACAGCTAAGTGGCTTGGCGCCTGTGGCTCAAGTGGCTAAGGCGCCAGCCACATACACCTAAGGTGGCAGGTTCAAATCCAGCCCGGGCCCGCCAAACAACAATGACGGCTGCAACCAAAAAATAGATGGGCATTGTGATGGGTGCCTGTGGTCCCAGCTACTTGGGAGGCGGAGGCAGGAGACTTGCTTGAGCCCAGGAGTTAGAGGTTGCTGTGAGCTATGATGTCATAGCACTCTACCCAGGGGGACAGCTTAAGGCTCTGTCTCAAAAAAAAAAAAAAAAGATACAGCTAAGTATTTCATGGTGATATTACTATTAACATCGTGGATGGGGAAAATACTAATTATAATAACTAATATGTATGCATATTAAATATGTAGCGCACTATTACATCATAGCTCACAGCAACCTCAAACTCTTGGGCTTGAGCAATCCTCTTTCCTCAATCTCCCCCAAGCACCTGGGACTATAGGCACCTACCACTATGCCCAGATAGTTTTTCTATTTTAGTAGAGACGGAGTCTCACTCTTGCTCAGGCTGGTCTCAAACTCCTGAACTCAAGCAATCCACCTGCTTCCGTCTCCCAGAGTGCTAGGATTCCAGGCATGAGCAACCATGCTCAGCCTGCAGGGTAGATTCTAAATGCTTTGCTATATTAAATAATTTAATCCTTGCAACTTTATAAGAACTATTATTTAGACTCAGCACTTGTAGCTTAGTGGTTAGGGCGATAGCCACATATACCAGAGCTGGTGGTTTCAAACCCAGCCTGGGTCTGCCAAACAACAATGACAAATATAACCAAAAAATAGCTTGGCATTGTGGCAGGTGCCTGTAGTTCCAGCTACTTGAGAGGCTGAGGCAAGATGATCGCTTAAGCCCAAGAGTTGGAGGTTGCTGTGAGCTGTGACGCCATGGCACTCCACCAAGGGCAACATAGTGAGACTCTGTCTAAAAGCCAGAGGGAGGAGATGGTTAATAAATTGAAGAATAGGGCTTTAACTTCTTGCCATTTGGCTTAGCAGGCTATGCTCTTAGTTGTCTTATTATTGGGATATTTTATTTTATTTTATTTTATTTTATTTTATTTTATTTTTGAGACAGAGCCTCAAGCTATCCCCTTGGGTAGAGTGTCGTGGCATCACAGCTCACAGAAACCTCCAACTCCTGGGCTCCAGTGAGTCTCCTACCTCAGCCTCCTAAGTAGCTGGGACCACAGGTGCCCGCCATAGCACCCGGCTATTTTTGGTTGCAGCCATCATTGTTGTTTGGCGGGCCCAGGTTGGATTCAAACCCGCCACCTTAGGTGTATGCAGCTGGCACCTTAGCCACTTGAGCCACAGGCGCCAAGCCGGGGGATATTTTATTAATTATGCCTTCTAACTGGTTATTCTTGTATATGTGAAGACTTATTTTATATTTCTCTTGTATCAAATTGCTTCTTTGCATTCTATTATTAATCCTCATCATTCCAAAATTGATTCTCATGGATTTTCTATGTATACAATCATATCGTCTGCAAACAAAGATAAATTTGCCTCTCCCTTTCCAAAAGTTATAACCTGGCTTGGTGCCTGTAGCTCAAGCAGCTAAGGCACCAGTCATATACACCATAGCTTGTGGGTTTGAATCCAGCCTGGGCCTGCCAAACAACAGTGACAACTACAACCAAAAAATAGTTTGGTTTAGTGCCTGTAGTCCCAGCTACTTGGGAGGCTGAGGCAGGAGTATCGCTTAGGCCCAGGAGTTGGAAGTTGCTATGAGCTGTGATGCCACAGCACTCTACCCAGGGCAAAAGCTAGAAGCTCTATCTTAAAAAAAAAACAAAACAGAAGTTATAATCTCTTTTTTTATTTCTTGTCTTATTATATTGGATTTTTCAGAATAATATTAAGTAACTCAGTGATAAAATTAGACATTCTCGTTTTATGTTTACATAAGTTGTTGACTCCATATATACACATATATAAATATTAAGATTATTAAGAATTTTTATAGAAAATGCAATTGACTTACCACGTTCTCTTCTTTTGCAATTAAAAATAGTCAAGGGTAGCGCCTGTGGCTTAAAGAGTAGGGTACCGGCCACATGTACCAGGGGTGATGGGTTCAAACCCGGGCCCTGGACAAAACTGCAAAATAAAATAAAATAAAAATGATGAAATGTTTTTCTTGTTCGGTTTATTTATTTATTTATTTATTTTTTTGAGACAGAGCCTCAAGCTATCCCCCTGGGTAGAGTGCCATGGCATCACAGCTCATAGCAACCTCCAACTCCTGGGCTCAAGCGAGTCTCCTGCCTCTGCCTCCCAAGTAGCTGG
>CAUYQV010126947.1:0-23115 GCA_963574575.1 Galagoides demidoff | reverse complement strand
TATTTAAGTAGGGTGCCAGCCCCATATACTGGAGGTGGTGGGTTCAAACCTGGCCCCAGCCAAAAACTGCAAAAAAAATTATATTTTAATAAAGAGAGTCACACACCCAAGTTGTTTCAAACATACATTTTTCTATTACTGAATCAGTGATTCTTAGTTGACATGTTCCACAACATTTATAAAACTAAAGACTGAGCTGAATAAAAACATACCAGCTTCCAAACTATATCTAAATTAAGTAATTCAATGACTTTGTTTTAAGTAAGTCTTATTACTATTGCATTTAAAGGGGCACTATATAATTGAAAAGTAAATTTAGATTTATTAATACCAACAAAGATTTCTTCATTTTCTTTCTTTGAAACTTGCAGCTAATTTACATAATTCTGTTGAATATAATAAAAATTTGTTAACCTAACCTCTGATTAATGTGTAAATTATTATTGATTTATATTAAAAAATATAATGTCAAGCTTTTTTTTAATTGTCTAGATAGGTCACTAAAAAACTCTTCCTTTCTTTAGAGATTCAATTTTAGCCTGTTTATATGCAGTTTGACATCAATTAGAAAACATAAGCTGCATTAACATTGCCTTTTTTCCCCCAGAATATTATGGGGTACAAACGCTTTGGTGGCATGAATTACTTTTGTATGGTTTGCGTCAAAGTTACAATTGTGCCCTTCACCCAGATAGTGTGCACTGTGCCCCTTAGTTGTGAGCTTACCCCCCACACACACTATTGCTTTCCCTTGAGTTTTATGACCAGATGTGCACATGAGTATTGATTGATTAGTTCCAGTTTAAAAGTGACTACATGTGGTGTTTCTTTTTCTACTCTTGCAAAATTTCACTTAGAAGAATGATTTCCAGGTACACCCATATTGTTGGACATGGTATTAACTAGTTCATCATATTTTTATAAATATGTCTTTTAGATAAAATGAAATTTTTTTCTTTTGGGTAAATCCCCATTAGTGGAATTACTGAATCAAATGCTAGGTCTACTTTTAGTTATTAGAAGAATCTCCGTATGACTTTCCTAGAGTTGTACAAGTGTGCAGTCCCTAATGCCCATCAACCCAGAAATGGATTAACAAACTATGGCAAATGTATACCATGGAATACTATTCACCCACAAAAAATAGAGAGACTTTACAAATTCTGACACATATAGATTTTATGCCCAACACAGCTGGTTCAATTCTATTTAATAGAATTTTTCACATGAGGCTGAAATTCTTCTTTAACAGATATAAAAAACTAAAACATATGCATCTATCTATGATAAAATTCAGTTATTTAGGCCAGAAATTCACAATCTTTAAAAACAAATTTGGAAGTTTCTTTAACACAATGTTTCCAAAATATCAATAAGGCAATATCTATTGTATCATATAACTCATTTAAATAGAAAGCAAAAAAAAACTTGTAATTTTTAAAATGTTAAATTTGGTAGATTTTGAAGCTGTTAGAAAATTATAATAATTTATTTAAGTAGTTTGGATTACTGAAGATCCTTTATTCTTAAAAAAGGATATTTTCCTCAAAATTTCTGTCCAAATTTATAACTAAAATAATATCATCAGAGGTACATAGTAATATCAAATGTGTGTGAAATTATACATTTTCTCTCTCTACACTTCCCATTTAGTGGATTTAGGAAGGAGAATAGATATGAATAATTTTAGGGATTAAAATATTTCTGATGCACTCACTCATTTCCATAATGATAATACTCTATTACTAATGTAGAGAGAATATTTAGTCTGAATTTAGCCCTTATAAGGTTATAATATAGTCAGTAAAAATTTATATCAATATATAAAAATAGTAATGATTACTTAATGTTTACAGACAAAAATAAGTAAAACTGATTTGTACTACTCATTAGTAGACTGTCTTCAGGAATATACTTATTTTTACCATTTAAATATTTTCTCATAAAGTTTATTTATTTATTTATTGGTTTAATCAAAAATAATCTATTGAATGTTTATAGTGTTCATTCTATTATGTGCTGATTGCAGCAAATTAGGACAGTTTGACTTTCACTTGCAGAGAAAGGTTCATGAAAGTGCAACACAGGAAATTCTAGGTTTCTCAGTGAATTTGAATAGATTGATAGAATTTGGCCTGAAGAATAAAGGACTTCTTCATTTATGAAGTAACACTTTTATTTAACAGTGCAGTATAAATAAAACGTAATTTGACAAATAGGAGAAGAGAGAATCATTCAGTAAGAGACAACAGCATCCGTAACATCTTTTACAGATTTTTGTCTGAAAGAAAGCCAGTCCACAGACTTAGGAAAATCAAATATGAGATGAAGCTGCTAAGGTTAGAACAAACAGGACTGTGTAGACATGAGCATTTGGTCCATCTAAGGACAGTGACGCATTCCTTTAAAGCAAATGACATAACTAGTATTCTACTTTCCTCAATAGTCCTGATCACAGTGTGGATTTTATTGGAGGGGTGAAAGAGTAATAGGAAGACAGGTAGAAGGTTATTGAAATGTTCCACAGGATAATCTGAGTTAGAGTAGTGGCAACAAAGTGGAGAATTATTGAGGTAGTAAAATTTAATGTAAATATAAACAAATAGTTGAAACATGAATTCTAAATGTATTTTGCTGAGAAACAAAGTCAGATATCAGTGATGCCAAAGAGAAAATACATTAAATAAAATAAAAATGCAAAATCTTTGAAATACGGCTTACAAACTTCTTAGAGGGAAATATGTAGCACTACATGGATGCTCTAGTCAAGAAACAGTGCTGGGAAATGGGAGCAATGCATACAAAAGAACAAAACTGGGGCCTGTTTCTCATTATACACAAAAATGAACTTTAGATGAATTAAATACTTAAACATTAAGACCTGAAACCATAAAAAGTTCTAGAAGACAACTAGAAGGTAAAACTTCTGAAGTTTGTCTAGAAGATAAAACTCTTCTGGACATTGGCCTAGGCAAAGAATTTTTTTTTTTGGGGGGGGGAGATAGCACCTCAAGCTATTCCCCTTGGTAGAGTGCTGTGCATCACAGCTCACAGCAATCTCCAACTCCTAGGCTCAAGAGAGTCTCCTGCCTCAGTCTGCCAAGTAGCTGGGACCACAGGCGCCCACCACAACACCTGGCTATTTTTTGGTTGCAGCCATCATTGTTTGGCAGGCCCAGGCTGGATTCGAACCCATCACCTTAGGTGTATGTGGCTGGCACCTTAGCCACTTGAGCCACAGGCACCAAGCCAGCAAAGAATTTATGATTAAGATCCCCAAAAGCAAATACAACAAAAACAAAAGTAATAAATGAGACTCACTTAAACTAAAAAAGTTTCCTGAAAAGAAATAATCAACAGAATAAATGGACAACCAACAGACCCAGAGTAATTATTCACCAACTCTTCATCCAACAAATTGATAATATCTAGGATCTAAAAGACAAAACAGAAATCAGATAAAAGTGTTACTATATACTAAGAAGACATTTTTAAAGGAAAAAAAATGTCAGTCAGGTATACAGATATATTATTTTGAGACCATGAAAACATCTAACAGAAGAGCCCAAAATATATTAAGAAAAACTACAGAACTGAAGAGAGAAATAGACAAAGTGCATTGAATACTTTACATCCAAGAGTGAATAGAATACCTACACCAATCAAAAACAAAACAGCAATACAGCCCTATAACTAATATCTAGAACTAATATAGACATAAGAAGCCCTTCACATGACAAAACTAGGGAACATATTCTCAAGGGTACATAAAACTTTCCCCAGGATCAGCTATATTTTAAGTCAGAAAACACATCTGATATTTAAGGGAATCGAAATAATACAAAGTAGTTTCTCAGACCAAAATGAAAGTTAGAAATTGAAAGCAGAGGTAAAAAATAGCAATTCATAATTTTTAGTAATTAAAACAATTTTTAAAAAATTGATCAAAGAGAAAACTATAAGAAAATTTAGAAAATACCTTGGGGAGAATGAAAATAAAAACACAACATAATACAACTTATGAGATGCAAGTAAGCAGTACTTAGACGAAAATTTGTTAACTGGCTATGTTAAGTTAAGAAAAGACTTCAAATTATAATACAAATGTTCACTTTGAGAAATTAGAAAAAGAAGAGCAAACTATATCCAACAAAAAAATAAGAAGGAAAGAAAACTGCATCTATTTGGAAAAAAATAATAAAATAGAGTTAGAAAAGCAAGGTATCAATGAAACCAAAAATGCTTCTTAGAAAATATTAATAAAACTTATAAAGCTCTAGTTGACTGATAAAGAGAGAAACATCCAGTCTTTGAACATGTAAAAGAATCTGACTGCAGATATAAGTATAGGTATAAGTTTGATGGTAGGAAGTTGGAGGAATTTTCTATGAGAACTCCAGATCTGTACATAATAAAATGTTAACTCATCCATTGTCAGTAAGAAAGACATACGGGTGGAGTTGAGGATAGCACAAGGGGATTTGAACGGTAGAAAAAGAGTGAAATAGCCATTGTATGGGAGCTCACTCAGAGACCAGAAAATCATTTTAGAATTTATAGGCATCTAGTTCAATGACCATGAATATTTAGTTTCTACTCACCTATTCTGTTGAACAATTTTCTACATCAGTAGAAAACTACTTCAATATGAACACAGAGAAGTAAGGTATTTGGGGTTTTTCCCAAATGTATTTTTTCTTTCCTTTCCTCTTTTTCTGGGAGGGCCATACAAAGTGAGATGAAAGGATACGGTGTTGTTATTAAGAAACTCAGAGTGGAGTGTATTGATTAACTTGTGGAGAGGCAAACAGTAAGTAATGGAGCTGAAATATGAATCTAGAGATCATCTAACCAAATGAAAAATTGAATTCACCACAATTTCTCCCACAGGAAAAGGGATATGGCTTAATATGACAGCTACTGTTCAAATTTCATCATCATGTTTCTTGCTGTATTTCAAAACACAAGTAGGTGATTATTTTGATAGCATCTTCCAACCTGAGTGTAGAAAACACTTATCTTTATGATGGTGCCAGTGCAGTGATCCACTCATGCTTAGCCAAGCCCACTTGAGAGTCATGATGCAGAACTATAAAGCATAAAAGTAATTTTTTGAGCAACAAAGCAAAAGCATATAAATAAATACACTACCTAGACATGACAGAAGATCAGGGACAGGAGATGTGCACAGCGGACTATTAAAATTACCTTTGCAGTTCTAAAATATAAGGTGAAAAATATAGTGGGCTTGATTTTAATTTAATAAGATAGTAAAAATAAATTCTATTTCAAACCAGATACTCCATCTTCCAATATAGCAGTAATGAATTGGATTGTATTTTATTAATGCATTATTTTATCTAATAAAATCACAATAATAAAATAGTAAGATTAGTAAGCAGCTTTAGTGATTGAATAGAAATCGTTTATAACATGTACATAAAATATTTTTTCAGCTTATTCAGCTTTGTATTAAAAGAATCCAGTTAATAATTTTCCAATAAACTGTCTTGACGTAGTGATAGGTTCAATGTAAGTATAAATTAGTCCTGCAAGCTCTGCTAAGAAATACCAAAGAGCAAAGATTTACAGCTTGCCTTTGCAATTGTTTCTGGGTCAATTTTTTATATTTCAGTATAAGAAAATAACAAATATTTCAACTGGAAATTGGACCTGTTTCTACTTTTATCCTCTTGTTTTAACCAGAGCTGAGGAAATTGTTTGTTCTTAAAATTTTTGTTCCTTTAAAAATCTGACATAAATATGCCCTTGAGCAATTAATTAGATATACATGCAGTCAGTTTGATGCAAAAAATCTCTGAGCTTCTATATACATGGTCAGAGTTCAGTATTACCTTTCATCCTTCCTCAGAGTAGATATGAATAAAAGGGAATGGCAGGTTGGAATGGAGTAATATCAAACAAGCAGGCTGAAGACAAGAAAGCATCAGGTACAGTGTGTCCATTCAAAGTATTCTGGTGCCTCTGCTATTCTATTATGCAAATCTTACACTGTCAGCACACTGGCATATCAATACATCATGTATTAAAATTGTCTGTAGTTATCATCAACTGTTATTTACATCATTAAAAAATCAATCGACTTTCATTTTTAAATTTAAAAAATAGCTGTTATGAACTGAATGCTTACTCCTCCAAATCCATAAATTGAAACCCTAATCCCCAGTGTGGTATCTGGAGGTGAGGCCTTTGGGAGATAATTAGGTTTAGATGAATTCATGAAAGAGGGATTCTCATGATGGGATTGGCATATTTACAAGAAGAGGACTACGTGAAGACAAAGATATAAGGTAGCCTTCTGCCAGCCAGGCAGAAAGTTCTCCCCAGGACCTGACTCTTTGAGCACCTTGATCTTGGATTTTCTAGCCTCCAGAAATGTGAGATATAATTACCTATTGTTTAAACCACACAGCCTAAGATATTTTGTTACAGAAGCCTGAGAAGACTGAGACAATAGCTATCATTATAAATAAACTCGAAATATTTTGGAATCATTGAAATGAAGATAATCCAGTTTGAACAAGAATAGGAAGTAGGAAGCTACAATTGAATGATGATTTGTAGCTGATATCTTGAGTTTGGGGGTATATTAGGTTATAACCTCACTTAACATTCATAATTTATAAAGGAGGGAATTATCAACATTTTCTGCATCACACATTTACCTTCCCATTCCCTGAGGAGAAAGAAAAAGAAATTCACCTATACAACAGTTTAACAAATCTAAGCTTCAGAAATCTTATGTAAGATACCTAAGGTCCCATACCTCACCTCTAATATATCTCAGTATGACTGACACAAATCTGCCTGTTTATAAAACGTATATTCATTCCACACACAGTACATCCAGACTCACTTCATTCATTATTATCTGACTTTGCCATTCAAAATAAACATAAGAAAGCCAAGAAACAAGCAAGTATAACCCATTTACAGGAAAAATAAAAGCATTCAAATGAATTTTTTTAACGCAGAAAATGTCTTTGAATTAACAGATAAACACATAAAAACAGAAAATTAATATATTCAAAGAGCAAAAGATATAATTTTTTAAAGAATTAAAGGAAATATGAAGATAATAAACTATCAAATAAGAGAAAATAAAGGGATCACTATTATAAGAGAAAACTAAATGAAAATTCTGAAGTTGATAAATACAGTAACAGAAATTTTAAAAATTTGCCAGAGGATTTAATCACTGATCTGAGATACCAGAACAATTAATGAACTTAAAGATAAATCAATAGAATTTGATAATTCATTCTGAAAACCATAAAGAGAATGAATAAAAAAAAGAAAAGAAATGAAAAAAAAAATGCATTAGAGACCTGAGGCATGCTAGGAAGTGTGAAAGTACCAGAAAGAGAGAAGGAAGATAAAGGGGTAGAAAATTATCTGAATAAACAGTGGCCAAAAGCTTCCCAAATATGGTGAAAAACATTGATCTGCAAATGCAAGAAACTCTAGATAGAAAAGAAACATACCTAGACATATTTTAATCAAACTTTTGAAAGACAAAGTAAAATCTTGGAAGTATAAGAGTAAAAATGGCTCATTTTGTGTGGGGGAACAGTAATACTCTCAATGTCTTATATCCCTCCATATTTCACATGTGCATTTACTGTTTTTATATTCAGTATTTGTGTTTACTATTTGTTCCTATTTACTTTCATTTTTCTAAACTTGGAAAATATTTCTGGACTTCAGATTCTATTTTTCAGTGCAGAGCATTTGGTTTCTTTCTTTTTTTATTACATTTCACACTCACATAAATTTTTAGAATAAATTCTCTGCCACATTTGTTATGTTAACATTAAAAAAATAATAACAAGGACATATTATTATTAAAAATTATTTAAATTTTTTCTTCGCTGCAAAGAAATAGGTGTGTTACTCACATTATCTGTTCTCACCTCACATCTTAGTCACTAACCTACAACTAGGGTCAACAGCACACTCCAGCTCAGACATGCTGGATCTCATAACACAAGAGAAAGACTATACCATGATGAGGAACTAAATTTTGGCAGCATGTAATCAGAGGAGCAGGGGGTATATGTAGGTCAGAAATATTAGATTGCTCAATCAAGAGGGCCAAAACATAAGATAGCATACGGGAAGTAATTCTCCAAAGACAAGACTTAATAATCTAGCTGTATTTAGGAGGCAGCATGATCTTGCTACTTGGATAACCTCTAAAATAGGAAAACGTGAAGGTACATTCTGATCAAAATTAAAATTCTAGTATTACTGAGGCAGACAGTATAGGAAAGAATTAAAAAATTCAGGAAAGTGACCATCTGGAATACATACTATGTAAGCCTAGTGGAACCACTGGATTGTATAGAAAATTCTTCATTTACTAAGAATGTAAGGTACTTGTAGGTAAAAAGTTCATCCAAGCCTCTCCCCATGAGGTGAGACTATGGATAGAAAGGTCATTATAACAACGTGGCTCACTGAAACTGGACTTTAAGTCTAGGTTGACAATGATAGAAACCTAAAACCACAAAGGAAGAACACAAAAGGGGCCAAATAGTCATCTGAGAAGGGTACAACCGGCTTTGTCATCAGAAGAAATGAAGGAACCAGGAATTTAACAGTAGTCTCCCCCACAGGAAATCATAATCCATCGCCCAGTTTTGAGTTGTGAGCCAGTTTTCAATTCCAGAACCCATGTGACCCAAGGAAATTTGGACTCTGGGAGAAGAACCCTATACCACCATAGCAAGTACACAATATAATTATCATTTCAGTCTTTCTCTAAAGGATCTAAGATCATCCACTCCAGTAACTGTACACTAGTGTCATAAAATATCTAAACATTTCAAGAATTCTTAAAGGATCTGATTTCACATCAATACTCATTGCTCCCATGGGAGTGGGGATGTATTAAGGATAGGTAACAAATGGAGTTCCAGACAAGATCTGGTTTAGGCTAGGTCTATTAGATCATCATATCCACTTGATAATTTAACCAATTCCCAAAAAGCGTAGCTAGATTATCCATATTTCATATTTGGCACAACCTACTCATTTGGTCCTTGGCCTGCCAGATAAGGTCTGCAGTAGTGGTGGTGAACAAATGAAAGCCTGTGAAATGACTCTATCTGGCCAATATGGTAAATAAAAAATAATAATAATCATGTTGCATCTTCAAGGATAGTGGAAATAAGAATCATCCATCTTTAAAGATTTGGATGATTCAGTAAGGTGGTAGTCATTTTAATAAGTACTTTGACCTCTTCAAAATTAGGTGAACACCGGAGTAGATCAGTGCGCTACCACAAAGTCACACAATTACTGTTCTCCCCATTGCCCAACACAAAACCATTCTTCCAGATGCATATATATTCTTTAGAGCAGATTTTAAAAGAAGTAGGGTTGGGGCAACATGGCGGATTAGAGGCACCTCTTCAGGACTATCATGTATGGAGGAAGAAAGATTTGATTCAAGTGACCTGGAAGCAATTGCAGTTCTGGCGTAGTTGGCAAGGTGGGGTGGGGCTGGGGCAACAGAAGCATCCTGCAGGCCGATGGAGAAGGGCTGCAGGGCAAAAAATGAGATGGAGAGAGAGAGAAGACAGTGGCAGAACAGGTGACCAGGGAGACATGGGAACTCTCACCCATAAGAAAGTGCCACAAGGTGCCAGAGAGCCAGCTTTCATGCACCTAGACATTTCCTTCTCTGAATTTATCCTTTTCCTGGCATCCCAAAGAGCAATGCGGCTCTAGTGGACTTTAAGTCTGAGCACACGGCCCATCTCCACCCCGGCTTAGCCACTGGAGAGATGAAGGGTGGTGAGGCCTGCTTGCCTCTGGGCTGAGAGGAACACCCACCTAGCTTAGACATCCAGGCTGGACTAACGCCCCAACGTGCAGGAGCAAGAAAGGAGACTGGACCGTGCACCTTCCCCATGGTGACCAGAGAAAGGCAAGGCAGAGGCCGGCTTCTTCCTCCCCTATGGCTGGTGGGGATGACGGCCCGTAGAGGAGTAAAAGGAGACTGGACCATGAGCCTCCACCGTATCCGGCCAGAACTCAGTGAGCCCCGCTCGAGAGGCCCAGAGTGGCAGCTTTGGCAGGCTATTGCTCCTCAGATGCGGCAGAAAACTCTAGCCCTTCTGCACTAACAGAGTGACCCAGTCTGGAAGAAATCACACCCTGGCCCAGTCATCCCCACCCTGAGAAGCCCGGAAAAGCAGCTTCGGCAGCCTGTGAGGAGGGCTTGCCCCCTTGGCCACAAGAAAAACTGGAGCCCATCTGAACTGACCTCTACCCGACTGGGGCTTGCCACTGGGTCTGCCTCCTGCCGGGCTCTCTCTGAACCCCCTCTTGGGTATGCCGTGGTACAAAGAGTGACCTTTCAAAGAAGCTCCCACCCCCGGAAAAAGCACTACTTCGTAAGGACAGAAGGCACTCGGCTTGGTCCCTTAGCATAGAAGCCTTCAACCTTCGCTCTGCCACTCTGGTGAGCTTGCCTTGACCCTGCTACCAGCGGTTCCCCAAAGTGGCTGGGAAAGTTATCACAGACCACTCTCCAGAAGCTTCCTAAACCTTCAGAGTCCACGCATCCTAGCCACAAACTGCTTTGCTTCTACTCCCAGTTCAGTGGTGGTGGAGATCAAGAAAGCCCCTGGGAACTACAGGGTCCCTCCCAAAGTGTGGACTCCACACTGGGGGACCAGTACTCCATCTGGGCGACCGGAGCCTAGTTAGAGTTTAGTTGGTGGTTTCTGACTGGGAAAGCTTTAGGTTTTCTTTATTGTTTACACTGGGCTTTAGTTTGCTTACATGGGAAACCTTGGTGCTGGAGCCCTCTCAGCCTACTGGCCTCCCAAGTATTTTTTTTTTTTTTTTTACATCAGAGTAAAATTTACTTGACTAAGAAAACAAGACCACCAAATGCAAATCTGCAATTGATCAATAATGATAATCTAGTTGTCTAATATCGACTGATCAGGAGTCAAATTGACCTAATCAGCAACCCAAGTATTTTAAGAAAAAATTAGTATCATAAATATCACAAGAATTGCAAGTCTATTTTTCTACCTCCTACTATACCCTGATAAATAGTGAATTAAAATTAGTATTAGGAATCTTCTGAAAATAGATTCAGTTTTATGGAGAACAAAACAATAACATTTTGTGTTTAAGATGGCTGCAACAAGTGCTTTACAAACTGTTTTATCCTCTGCTATGGAACATGATTTGGGGTCAAACAGAAACAAAAAAGCAAATTTTGGATAAATTAATTGAAATAACACTCTTGAAATTTACAAAACATTTTTCAGTTCTACATGAAGTTGTAAACAAATAGTGTACAGCTATGCTAAAATATAAACAGTTTCAACTGTGTTACAAAATGTGCTAATGTAAGAAATAGTATTAGTTGCTTGGGGGGTAAAATGACTAAAAACATAACTAACAGGGATTATAATCTAATGGGGAAAGTAGGCGTTTGATTTTTCCCCCCCTCTGTATGTTTATCTGTAAGCTGTGGAAACAAATGTAAGGGCAGAAATCATTCTGCCTGTGAAAGATGACACTTGAAAAAGTCTTCAAAGACTGTTTTAAATTTTTATAGAGTATGAATATACATGGTTCTCTAGGGATAAAGTAAAAACAACAAAAGTGTAATACATGAAAAAGAAGTTTAAAAAGGGATACAAGGTGGTAAAGATACAAAAATACATATATTTTAATAGTAAATCACAACATTTCTGGCATTGTTGGTAGTGTCTTATTTATTTTGGATTAATACTGTGATGTTGGTATTTTATTTTCGTTTTAAAAATGATGAACTGTCACAAAAAGTAGTAGAGCTAGGACTCTTGAACCCCAAAGCCATTATTTATTCTACCACATCATGTGTACTTTGTATTAAGTAACATCACCTTTATGTGAGATAAAATACCAGTTTAATATGTTTATTTATTTTAGCTACTTAATAACTTAGTATGGTAATTGTGATAATTATACTAAACAGTTAATAACAAAACTGCAGCTACTGTGATAGTGACAATTAAGATGCAGTCAAACCCCTGTAAGGATTACACTCTTACCTTAAGGTAGAAATAAATTTTTTCAGTGAAGCATGTTAGAGGTTTAACTGAATGTCAAGACTGTTTGAAAAATGACACGTTGATTTGGCTTCTCAGATATAAAGTAATTCTTTCCTAACAGAGTTTTAACATTAATACACCCGAACTCCCACCAAGAAAGTAGAGTGTCTTAAAAAATTAAATCTACTTTAAATACAATAGATTCTATTTCAGTCTAGAAGTGAATAGCCCAGTGGTTACAAGGGATTCAAGGTTTGCATGTTCTTCCCTCATCATATGCAGACCTCGTGAACAGATTACGAGTGAATGGAATAGAAAGGAAAAGAAAAAAAAATGGTATTGCTGAATTGCTGTTCTCCAGTATTTGAACAGACAGTTGCAATTACCTTTCTAATGATTTCAGACAGAGTCTAAAAGGAGATAGGAGCCCTGTACTATATATGCGAGTACAAGATTCTCATAGACAGCCATTCTTAGCTCAGGTTCATTGCTTCTTTCATTATTACAGAAAGTCTTTCTCTTTCCATTTGCATCAAAATGCTCACTCCACTTTGGTGATCTCTACCTGTTCAGCCTGGATTTAATTTTAATGCCTATTCTCTATGACACCAAGAAATCGTAAAAATGAACCTGTGTTATTTGACTTGGTTCCCAATATTTTTTAAAATTATTACGATGTTTCGTAATTAATTTTAAAGCTGCAAGGAAAATACATTTTTAGTATATTTATATTTTCACATGGTATACTTAATTACTCAGTACTCTATTTTTCGTATTTTATGTACGTGTAAGGAATAGATGTGCTGAACTAATCTGTTATTAGAAATATTGATGGAAATTGTGATAGGCCTGAGTTATGATATTTTTCAATTATTATGCATATGAGTACATTATAATACTATCAATTTAATTATTTATTCAAACTGTGGGTCACAATAGTAGCAACTCAAAAATATTTTGCTCACTGATTTTATCTCCTAAGTTTAGATTTAAGAAAATTAGAGTAAAACTTAACTTCTCTAACAAAAAATCACAAAATGAGATTACTTTTCTTGTCACCATAAAGGGCAGAGATTTCAAATAAGTATTTTGTTATTACAATTTCCTGCTATTGGAAATAATTTCTAAAATCTAAAAAAGGGGCACTAAAATGAATAAAAGAAAATCTATCCAAAAAATTCCCACTACAATATTGTATCACATATGAATAAAATTACCTGTTTTCATGAGAGAGGTTTGAATAGTGTTTTAATTTATTTTTCCAATTTTATTTAGTTTTTCTTAATTTGAATTTCAATTATTATGAATACATAATAGATGTCTTATCATGTGTTTTTCTATTAGAGTGATTCATATTATTACATTAAGCTTGAAGTAAACAAAAAGGATAAAAATTCCTATAATGAACTGTGTTTTATTTGAGTATCAAAGAAACATGACATTTCTCACATATAGCACTTTGGATGAATATCAAAGAGGGACTGCACAAAGTTTATATACTTCATTTGGTCTTCAAATAATTATAGCATGAACATCAATATATATGCATTAATATACAGATTCAGATTTTATCACAAATGTTTTGAGGGACCATAATAACACATACCTGTTTAAGTAAGGTACCTAATCTATATGATGAAATCATTCAATCTGATCATTTCAAAGGCAAATGTCAGCCTTAAATCTGAGAGTCACATAAAGGATCTCAGCATTGTCAGCATAGATTAATGTACAGATAACAGAGAGGAGTTTAGTTTATAAACATAATACTTTTTAAAAGGTGCATGCCTGATTAAATGGGTCAGCTAATTAACTTACTGAACATGCATGTTATAGATTGTAGTGCAGATATTAAAATATTATTGGGCATGATTTTAAAATACTTCTAAAATGCTTCTACATACATTGAATTTTATATTTATATTATTATTTCAATTTTTAAATAGGAACTTAAAATGAGACAATGTTGAGAGGGCTACAAAAGTTTCATAATCTTTATGATGCACATTTTGTCAGTCATTTTCTATGAATACACACATGTAGGCAGAAATAACTGTTTGAAATGACAAGAACCAAAATCGTTCATATTAAATTAAATACCTCTGTAAGAGGAGTACAGTTGATTTTTAAAATTGTCCTTTGCTTTTTACTATATTCTGCCTTCCTCATCAACGAACATAATTACTTTTATTTTATAAGAACAGTAAAAAAAAATTATTAATAAAAGAATCTATGAATTATTTAGTTCACTTAAGGAATATAAAAACCTTTTACTTCTGTAATAATGATACTGGTGTTTCAGGTTCTTGGTTTCCATGATTTGAAGAATGAATCTAAGGATCGCAGATCAGAGGTAAGAGGGATGTATTCACAGAAACAAAGAATACAAAAAATACAAAAACCAAAGCTCTTGGCAGGCAGAACCCAGATAAGGAACAAGATCTCTTGCTCCCTCATCAAAGTCTGTCCTGGGCTTCCTGGTCAGGGGTATATATAGTCACAAGGGGTTATTTTGCCAGAAATCAATGTTTACTTTTAGGGCTGGGTCTTTGTCAGTTACAGCCAGCTGTCCAATGAGCTGTCAGGCCTTGGAAACTCACATGAAATTCACCAGTCAGAAGTGCAGGGGGAAGAGACAGCAAGGCCCCAGTGTCTTCCCGCCTGCCTCCTAGGACCCACCTGCCTTCCCTCAGCTTGCTGGTTCCACTGCTAGCTACAGCTGCACCAAAACCACCAGGGCTAAGGCGGCAGGTCTTGATGCCACCTGTCCTGCATTAGTAAGGATGTCTGTCTTACTTTGAAAGCCAATCTCAGATAAGCAAAATTTTTGTTTTATTTTAAACATCCCCATTACTGATTTAATGATTAATAAAAGGGTGGTGATCATCATTTTTTATTTTGATTAAATTTATACACCATATCTAAAGATATGTATCATGTATACTAATAGTCTATTTCTTATTACCTCATATTTATCCTTATTTAGCTTGTATACATTTATAATATTAATAGATCACGGTTTTGGTGCAGTATTAATTACTTTATAATGTTATGCCTTATACTATATCAGTTAACATGCATCTAATCAACAAATATTAGTCGAACAACAACTATATGTTAAGCTTTGTCTTTAGTGTTAGGTATATAAATGAAAAAGAGATTTACAACATTTTAGCAGTGCTCATAATGCCAAGGGAATTTAATATACAAGCACAGGAATTCCCCTTGATACGCCAATACTGCATTTATTCACAGTTGTAGATGTTTGTACAAGGTACAGTAGCAAAATAAAAATACAGATGATTTATCCTTATTAAGTGGCTGTTAGAAACTGAATCTGCAAGGAAATTGGTAGTCAACAAAGGCCATGTGGACAAATGCAGAAAACAGCATATAATGTAATGAATTGTTTAAAAAAAAAATCAATGTGAAGAAATTAATGTAGAACATTAGATATATCTTAACCATACAACACTTTATTCCTATGTTTTTGTGTGTATATTTGGGGGAAGGATATGCATGTGTGTGCAGATGTGAGTGTTGGAAAGTGAGTATTTGAAATTATGCTATGTACAATCCTTGCACCCAGAATTGTCACAAGATACATTTTTATTAACATCTGTCAGAACGCTGTATTTGTAATTTCATCCTTATTATTTGGACTAAATTCTTAGAAGTCATGAAAAATACATAAAGGCCTCATTCCTGTATTTTTATAATTTACTTTTCATTGAAAAGAAATAATGCAACGGTTTTGTAGATATGTGAAACTATGACAAGTTCTATAAGGCAATTTGGATAAGAAAATATACTTAATTATTTAAGTCATTATTTAAGGAACCCTGTTAATATCATTTATTTCACAAGTGATAAATCTTGTTTGATGTCAAAGTAAACATGTTAAAATTAGTGACAGTAATACCTTTATCATTGAAACAACACACATATAAGCCTTGAACTAGAATTTTATTTATTTATTTTTATTTACTGATAAGATGGAACAGGCAGTAAATATTAATATTATATTCTTAATTTTTAATTTTTTTTTTTTTTTGAGACGGAACCTCAAGCTATTCCCCTGGGCAGAGTGCCATGGCATCACAGCTCATAGCCCGGCCATTTTTTGGTTGCAGTCATCATTGTTGTTTGGCGGGCCCGGGCTGGGAATATGAACCTGCCACCTTAGGTGTACGTGGCTGGCGCCTTAGCCGATTGAGCCACAGGTGCCGAGCCTTATATTCTTTCTAAAAATAGAGTTAGTAGGAGCAAATTGTTTCAGTATAGCCCTATTTATAAAGAAACTAAAAAATAAAATATACTAAGAAAAAACTGTGGTTTGGATGAAGTAAACTTACTTGAAAATATCAATTGCAGATTGAAAAGCAGCATAAAAAACCAATCTGAAAATCAAAACTGCATTATCTCTGAAAATTATTATAGTAGAGATTGGAACTATGATAATTAGCTTTAATTAGTTGACTTACCAATAGTGTTCACTGCTTAGTTCTACTTCTATGTCCAGGCAGCATTATGAAATAATAGCAAAAAATTACCAACATGTAATAATTTTTGTATTTTTAAAGGTATAATGAGAATATTTTCTATGTCAGATTTGATTCCACAAATCATAACTATAACCCAAACAGTGAAAATTTACAAAGTGAACATTTGCATATAACTGATACCCAAAACTTCCCAGAACCTGTCTCTATACTTCATCCCATCTCTTCTACTTTCCTATCCTCTGCCACAACCATTATCTTGATGCTAACAGCCTGGATTATTTACATGCATTTTTGAAAATAAATAGAGCTTTAAAATATACATAGGCAAGACTGCATTTGGTGCAATTAAAAGATGTAAAATCAATTTAGCATTTCTGGAATGCTATATAACTTTTAAGTATGACATTACATCTGGTCTAGTACACTTCACTTCCATATACACTCTACTACAAAAAGATAATTCCTTCACTCCCCTATGACAATTCTAGTTCAATTTAGAATTCATAAAAAAACTTACACAAACCCAATAGGCTGAGGACAGAAATTGATTCTCATTCATACCTGCTTTTAGTCATTCATTAATCAAAACTTAGCGAAAGACCTATGACAAGCAAGATTGTGTGAGTTATGAAAACATGACTCCCCCCGAGAGGCTATCAGTAGAGAGGTCCAGAATAGCAGGTAAATAAATGTTTGCAATTTAAATACTTGAATGCCTTAGTAGTCTAGGGACATGTGGCATATGTTAGAGCAAAAAAGATAGAATAGCAGCAAAAAAAATCCAGGATAATTTTGCTTTAAGGAAATAGCAATGAGATTTTTTAGATTAAGGGAAATTGTAAAGAATATGAAGTATAGAAGTATACAATATATCATTAATTTATATGAGTTTTAAGTTTTATATTTTAAAATGTCATATATATTTAAAATTTGTTAAGATAAAAATATGAACTAGATAAATATGCATGCTAAATTATTTAAGAGGATGCATTTACCTGGGAGGGGAGATACCATGATCACAAAGGTGGTTTTCCCAGGACAAGGCTTATCCATTGCACTCCAGAGGAACTGACCCCTGCAATTTCCTCAAATATGGGAAACTTGACTACATAATTTGTGGTAGTGGGGGACTGTGTTCATGCTGTCCCCTGATCTTGTTAAAAAAAAAAAAAGAAAGATAAACTTTTTTCCTCAGCTACATCAAAACATAATTGTAAAGTCTAAGAAGTCAGACTGGTTTGTCTACAGAAGGAAACATAAGGGATACTTTCTAACAAATGTTTAATATTAATTGTGAAGGATAAATTAAAAGCATTTTATGTGATTTTTTTTTACTTTAGCGACCATGCTCACTTATTAAATCAAGCATAAAATATCAGATGCTTTTTAAGAATCTTAAAAACCACTATCAAGATATAAATGTGTGTGTATGTGTGTGTGTGCACGTGTGTGTGTGTGTGTGCATATGGAGCTCTCACAGAAAACTTTTGGAGTTTTCAATAGTAATACTTTATAGAACAATACCACAACCTGGATATTGACACTGATAGAATTCACTGATCGTTATTTCCCCTGTTTTACTTGTGTGTATGTGTGTGCATGTGTGAGAGAAAGTGAGGGAAGAACGGGGAGGAAAGGGAGGAGAAGACAGAGAGTTAACATGCTACAGAGAGGGTGCATCTGGGCTTGGTCAGTGCCAGCCACCAGGGAAGACCTGCCACACCTTCTGCATCTCTGCCTGGGGGATGGGGGGTGTGTGGTGGTGATGGTGTGGTAGATAAGGGGAGGCAAGCACTGGAGAAGCAAGTGAGACAGAGAGGGGCCAGCTGGGTGAAAGCCCGCAGGTCCTTAGTTAGTTGAGGGAGACCAGGACACAGGCCATGCTGCTGCCAGTGCTACCCCCAGAACCACCTTGGACTTAGAGAGCCCTCCTCTGGCTGCACTACTCCCCTGTGAGCATGTTACAGTCCCAAGGGGGACATTTCACATTCAGGGGACTCCTCATTTCCTTGCCCTGGTCAATTTCATGTAAGTTTCCTAGACCTGGCCAATTTCATGAATGAACTCTAGCCATTCATTAGTGCATTCCTTTATCTTACCCCAGAGGAAGGGACTGCATCCATTCATTAATGCACTTAATCATCTTGAGTGTATTCATTAATGCATTCGTTTATCTTACTCCAGCAGAAGGGATTGTATCCATTCATTTCTTACCAAGTTCTGGTCTAATGTAACTACAGAGGAACCATGCAACTATATATACCCCTAGACAAAGAACCCAGGCAGAGAGAGAGAGATTTTTTCCCACTTGGGTTTTTCCTTCTGCCAGGAGCTCTGGTGCTTTTTCTCTGTATTATTTTCTGTAAAATAAATCCTGTTGTGCCACTGATCTGTGGTCCATGGATTCATTCTTTGAATCCCTGAAACCAAAGACCTAAGGAAGAAGAAATTCCAGTATCAAATGTTTAGTTCTAATACTTAAATCTGAGCATCTTATCACATGATTAAGTTCAGGTATTGACCATCACGCTCATGATATAGATCAGTCCCATTACCACAGAGATCTCTCATATGTCTTTTTATACCTGCACTTACCTACTTTAGTTTCAAAATGAAGACCAAAGTTGGAGAACTTAAATTACTAGACTTCAAGTAATATTATAAAGCCACACTTATTGTATGGACTGAGATAATCAAGCCCCCTACCCTTGAAAGGAAACTTCTTTTGAGTCTATCTGTCCCAGCCCCCTCAATGGTGGGAAGGAAAGTTCTGAGAAACTTGAAGATAAGAATGTATGTAGGGAGGAGACACTTGAAATACCCCTCACCTCTCCCATTGTACTACATAACCCGCCCCCATGCCTAAAGCTAATCTCAATGATTCAGCCTCTGTTCCTTTGCTTGCTTGCTGAAATAGGGTAGAAAGACCCATTTGATCTGTCATTCGGGGTCGTTTGCTTCTTAAAGGCAACAACCCCTGTGCAGGTATAATAAGTTTCTATTAATTAATTGCATTGAAATGGGGTCCATATCTCCTTCGCAGCTGTATAAGTTACTACATTTTTCTGGAGGCCCCAGGGAGATTCATCGGACCCCCACCTGAGCCCACCGCCACCCCACAGCTCCAGGGGAAGGCCTCAGGGAGTTTCCCCACACTAGAGCTCTTGGATGCATGGATTAAAGGCACAGGCTCCCAAAATTTTCAATTCAGTAGTCAGTGGATATCTGTGGATTTCTATGAATCTCTAGAGAATCTGAAGGGAAACAATAGGCTAGGCTGGATGCAGCCTGAGATGCCTGTTTGCAAGGGAGAGACATCTCCCTGTCCCTGAGGTGTTCTGTGTTGTCCTCAAGGTGTTCTATGTTTAAAATAATCCCCCTGAGGTGTTCAGTATTGTCCTCAAGGTGTTCTGTGTTTAAAAGAATCCAAGGCAGAGGGAAGACATCTCGCTGGCTTGCAGCACCTAATTAGACTGTTCTGGTATTAGCAGTCATTTGGATTGTTCGGATTTGCAGGCTAGTCCTGTTCTGTATTTGCAGTCTTCTATTGGGTTGTTCTGGTTTTGGCAGTTGACTGTGCCAAAGTGGTTTGGTTTGTATGTCTTTTGTATGTTCTGCATTTTGTATGAGTGAGTGAGTGAGTGAAACCACTTTACACACTCCCTGTGAATTAAAACTTGTCAGTTATTTTGTATTTGATTTTTCAGCTTTACATCACTTTCTGGGTTGGAATCAGACTTTTCCTGTACATGTTGCTCTAAAATCTTGGTTTGCTTGGCAATGTGCTGTGCTTACTGGCTTCTATCTGTCTTACAAAGCCCCTTTGTACTTCCTCATTTTTTATCTTGACACTGTGGTGTAAATTACCCACTTGCATTGGGATCCTCTTTTTCTGGCAATTAAATAGTTTATACAAAGTTTGTTAAAACATTTTTCCTAACTTTTTGCCTGATAAAAACTGATTGCTATGCTACAAATAGCCTTGAGATAAGGTGAAGACCCAAGGTCAATTACTCATTTGAAACAAAATAAAAAAAGAAAAAAATCCTCTTTACTTTTTAAAACAGCAGGCAATAAATTCACCTGTGAA
This sequence comes from Galagoides demidoff, assembly GCA_963574575.1. Taxonomy (NCBI): domain Eukaryota; kingdom Metazoa; phylum Chordata; class Mammalia; order Primates; family Galagidae; genus Galagoides; species Galagoides demidoff. Next base: position 2,434 of record CAUYQV010126947.1, on the reverse strand, counting down.
TCCACCTCCAGAGGTAAGCCACTTTAACATCTATTTTTGATTAGTGTCTACAGACATTAATTAAACATTAATGGTATTTTTGTTGTGCTTATTTGGTGTGGATTGCTGTGAAGCAACATAACTATCTGTCAAATTCATTTGTTGTAGTTTATGTAGAACCCGTAAGAACCTCTAAGGGAAGACCAAAGAGACAGGAACTTTGGACAGGGACCCTGGATTGCCAGGCCATTAGCTGGTCCACAGCGCTTGGAGATATGTGTCGGTAGAACAACCCAACCAGTAGGGAAATTCAGCCCTACTAACCTGTCAGGTACTCCCAGAAATGTATGTCAACACCTATCACCAGAAACATCATTGAAATAGAAGCAGGGGTCCAATCAACCCCTGAGGAGTTATATCACTCACAGGCCTGTTAAAAGTGTATAAGAGTGTGTTCTGGTTCTGATTCTGAGAATACATGAGTGTGAGAGTAAGTGTGGACTATTAAACCTTGTTCATGTCGGGCCTGTGTCTGTCTTGTCATTTTGTGTCATTTGTTCAGTGTTTATTGGAGGATTATTCTTGGCCTGAAAAAAACAGTTCTGGAGACATTTGTGAGTGGATTACAGATCTTTTCCTCCAAGGAACCCTTCAAGACTTTACTCCTTCTGAAATTGCTTTATTTACCTACTTGCTTTTATATGTCCTACACCCTGCACCACTTGGTGCGCCTTTGGCCTGGCACTTATTGGTCTCTTCATCCTTATTATTGGTATTGGGATTGGTAGTGCAGCCCCTCTGAACTGGTCCACTGCAGCGCATATAACCCTAACTTGTTTTTATCTCTTTATGGTGACCTTGTTCATGCTTCTGTCTATATCTGGAGAATTTTTCCCAGCCAGTTCTAATTCTGTGTCTCCCTAGCTCTTTGATACCCCATCATTTATACCCCAGACTTTGGGCCCCTCCTTTTTCTGTTACTTGAGAAGAATTTTCCTCTATCAGAGCTACTAGCCATCAACATGAAGTCCTCACCTTCTCTTAGTCTAAGGAGGTCTCTATCGCAGGAAGTGAAAACACTCTTAAACCATATAAAAATCCCAGCAATTTACCCCTTCTTCTTTCCCACTGATTCTGTCTTACATAGCAATTCAAGTGAAAAATCAAAGATACCCAGATTAAGAAATAAGTTAAATGTGTGTATGTAAGTGCTTAGAAACTAACTGAAATAAATAACAATATCCTTCTTAGTAATCTTGAGAAAGCAGCAGGCAGCTATGAGGAACTCCTCTCTAAAGATAAGAAAAAACTACACTGGGCTAAATTAACCTTGGGAAAAAAAAACTCTGTAACTAACAACCTCACCCTGGTTTCTCACATCTGTAGCTGTAATCATATAGCTGATATTGAACTGACGAGGAAAAAACAAACAAACAAAAAAAGGATATGAGAGAATTTAAAAAAGAGTTCCCTAGAACTCAGCATTTTTTGCCTTAAGACTTCTGAGTTCTTAACAACAATTAAGGATTCCTTCCTCTATATTGTTGGTATAAGGGTCTGTCTATTTTAATTAACTATTTTCCTGCAACACTTTGGTTTCCTGATAGGAGTGCCCCACAACACTCTGACTGGAGAGTCCTTAAGTGCCCTCCGTGCTGACATGGAGATGAGGGCTTCAGCAGAGTAATGAGGAGGTCCCACAGTGGTCCTCTGTGATAGAAGCTCACCAATAGAGGAATGAACATGCAAGAAAAGAGCAGGCTCTGACAATAAACCTACTATTGTAACTCCACCTCTGAACTAAAGGGTAAAAGTTCCAGGTGTTATAGTTTTATTACTGGAATTTCTTCAGTGAATCTTTAGTCTCAGAAATTTGAGAATTGAGCCTGCAGGCCACAGATTAGTAATAAAATGAGATTTTGTTAAACTGAGGGACGTGAAGAGAGAGTGGAAGATGCCAGAGCTATGGGTAGAGTGGCCATTCCTTGGAAAGTGTTGTAGTTCAGGCATTCTGGTAAGCTATGAATGGCCCTTGAAATTCTGGGAGAGAGAGTGTAAATCTTGTGCTTTGTGGGGCTGTGTCCATATCAGTAACAGGTCCCCAAGATGAACAGCCTCTGGAAGTGGGGAGGAGGCCCAGGTCAGAGGTTTCTTCCATGTGTCCTTTGTCTAAGGATAAATAATTGGCCCTGAGAGATATTTTAGCCAAAACTTAGTAGATAAAAAAAATACCTTTATAAACTGAATGGGTATTCTAGCAAATGAATAAATACAACCTCTCACCCTAGACAAGGTTTTTAGCTCTTTACAGAGATTTTTTTCTGTGGAGAGGATGTGTGTAATCCTTAGTCAGGGTGAAGCTATCCAAAATGTCCAAGACTGCTTTATTCATAACCTTACTAGGGCTCAAAGGGTATAGCCTGCAATGTGTCTGTGCCTAGAAATAGAAACCTGA
>CAUYQV010126944.1:0-11246 GCA_963574575.1 Galagoides demidoff | reverse complement strand
TATGTATGTTCTTTTGCTAGTGAGGGAAAAGTTCTTTATGGATCAGTGTCTCAGTCTTAGTGGGCCAATCATAAAAATAACCCAGACTAGAAAATTTATAATCAACAGAAATTTATTGCTCACAGTTCTGAGGCTGGACAGTCCAAAATCAAGGTGCATGCTGATTCAGTGTCCACTTAGGGCTCAGGCTCATCCTCTGTTTCAGAGATAGGACATTCTTCCTGATTTTGGCCATGAGGGAAGGGTTAAACTCCCTGGGGCCCCTTTCATAAGTGCTCTAATTCCATTGATGACAGCTCCATCCTCGTGCTCTAATGATATCTTAACATCCCCATTCCTGAATACTATTACATTGAGATGTAAGTTTCAATATTTGAATTTTGTGGAATCATAAAGATTAAACAAGAATTCCACCCACTCCAGTGGTTTAGGCCAATGGTTTAGCCTAGTGGTTTATGCTCAAATTTCTCATGTATATTGAAGTTCTTTTTGGATGTTCACCCCGTTATTCAAATTAGGGTATTGCAATCTCCTACTGCTATTGTATCTCCTTTCAAATATTCAAATCTATCAATACTTTGTATGCAAGTGCTTTGATGTTTGTTGCATACATAGAGTTGTTATGTCTACCCACCCAGTTACCATGCTTTAATAACCTGCTTGTTTCTAGAGAAAGTTTTAGACATACAGCCTATCTTGTCTCATATAAATATAGCATTCTTTTTGCATAAAATATTCTTTTCCTATTCCTTTATGTTTAGCCTATTAGTAGCTAAAATTAGAAAAGATTCTTTAATAGACACCATGTCATGGATTTTTCTTAAAAACCTGCATAGGCACTGTATGCTTTTTGACTGAAAAATTCAGTGCATTTATATTTAAGGTTATTATTGATCAATGAGCACTTATTACTGCTATTTTCTTCCTTTTTTATGTTTGAAGTTTTTTTTTTTTTTTTATTGTTGTTCTCTTCCTAACTTGATACCTTCTTCTGTCATTTAATAATTCTTCTGGTGATTTCTTCTCTTCCTTTTTTCTTTATCTTTGTGTATCTACTATAGTTCTTTCCTTTTGGTTACCTTGAGGCTTGTGTATGGTATCTTGCAGTTAATTGCCATCTATGTTATGTTGACAAATTAATCTACATCATATGCAAAAAGTCTACAAATTTATTTCCACCACATACATACTCATTTTGTATTCTTCAAGTCCATGTTTGCTTCTCTTCATTGGAGCATTCAGTAACAAGTTTTATTTATTTAAACTTTCATATCCTTGTTTAGTAATTAACACAACCATTTATACTGCTACATTACCTGTATTTGTCTATATGTTTATCTCTACCAGGGAGATATACAATTTCATGTCCTTATAGGCAAGCCTATTTTGTGTGAAGCTATGAAATACTTTCCTAGACTTTGTCTAAGAAAAACTCATTCATTTCTAAAGATATGCTATTTTAGGTATAGTATGTTGATTTTCAGAGTATTTTTTTGTGATTACTTCAAGTATATCACTGTATCTCCCTCTTTCTTGGTCTCAACATTTCTACTAAAAAGTACACTGATAATTGCATGGGCTTCCCTTATAAATGATAAGTTGCTTTTCTCTCACTACTTTCAAAATTTTAATTATGTTTGACTTTTTTGTTGTTGCTTTTATTTTTTGAGTCAGAGTCTCATTCTGTAACCTGAGCTACAGTGCCTGGCATCAGACTAGCTCATAGGAGGGTCAAATTTCTGGACTTAAGTGTGTTGCACCCCATGTAGCTGGGACCATAGGAACCAGCCACAATGCCCAGATGATTTTTCTATTTTATTAGAGAAGGGGCCTCACTTTCCTCAGGATTTCAAGAACTCCTGACCTCAAGCCATCCTCCTACCTTGATGTCCCAAATTGCCAGGATTAGATGCATGAGCCATGGGATCCTTCTAATAGGTATTTTTTATCTTACCACATTTGTGTTTGTCTCCACTGTTGTGTTCAGTTTTTCTCCAAACGCTTTCTCAAATGGAGTGTAAGCCTTGTGGTTGCTCTACAGTCTGTTACCCTATGTTCTGTAGAACACATAGTGATATGGTAGCCATGAATGGCTATAGGCAATTATTGTATATTCCTTTAATTAGATCTTAGTCTTTAATGGCTTGAGACCATCACAAGCTCTGTTTATCTTTTCCTTTCTTAGGTAAAAAATGAAGAGTAGCGATTGCTAAATTCATGTTTTTTTCCTTTCTCCATATTTTTCTCTTTCCCTTTGGGAAGTTTTAGATGATTTTTCTCTAATATTTATCTAAAAAAATTTGTAGTTCTCATAACGGTTCTCCTGGAGGTAAAGCTCATGAAATTTCATTTCTCTCCCTACTCTCAGGATGTGTCCCATGGAAATTTGATTTCTCAAGCTAGTCTACACTTAGTTCAAAGAACTGGCTAATTTTACTTTAGTATTACACTGAGACTTTAGCTGTGGCATCTCCCCCAGTGAGATACAATTTTCTATATTGACATGTCTCTAGTTTTCACACTTTCCATATACCCTGTTATGTTAATTTGCTGATCAATAGAAGAATATGTATTGATTTTCAGTTTGTTGAGCTGCTTTTTCTGGATGTGAAGATAAGAATGTATTTTCCCCCTTGTTTTGTTTTTCCTATGAGACAGAGTCACATTTTGTTGCCCTGGGTAGAGTGTTGTGGTATAATCATATGTCTCCTCAAACTTGTGGGCAGCAATCCTCTTGCTTCAGCCTTCTAAGTATCTGGGTCTACATGATCTCACCATCATGCCTGGCTAATCTATTTTTAGTAAAGAAAGGGTCTTGCTCTTGCTCATGCTATTCTCAAACTTCTGAGGTCAAATAATCCACCCCTCTGAGCCTCCCAATGTGCAAGTATGACTGGTGTAGGCCACCAGACCTCTCCTGAGAATGAGATTGTTAACTCACAAGCTATTCATGTATTTTATTCAAGATTGTAAGTAAGTCACAGCTCTTTAACTTCAGAGATCATTTCTTCTGAGTGTTGCACTCTATTAGTGCTGAATTCTTCTGTATTATGAAATTCCTCAAATAACTTTCTCATTTCCTTGAGCTCTGTTATTTCTCTTTTCATTATGCCCATGCCCTTGGTGATTTTGTCTTTGAAATTATTGACTTCATGAAAAACTTTTGAATTACTCTTTGTATTTATGTTTCCAATTTTTTCTCCATTTTAATCATTGTATTTGCCATGCAAATTCTGAATTGTATTCCTCACATTTCAGCCATTTTTCTATGAATGGCATCATCTGTTTTATCTCCTTTGTCATTCCTTGGGGGAGATGATCTACTCTGATTATTCATGTTGCTAGAGTTATTCCACTGGTTCTGCCTCATGAGTATGTTCTGTAATTTGGCTATTAAAAGTGATAGGGTCAGATGGGATTGTGGTGCCAGGAAGTAGAGTTAATATGCCCCTAATCTATGAGCTGAGACATATGTCAATGAGTTTTCCCCAACAACCTTACAAAGGTCCCCTTCAGAGCTATAGTTGAAGACAGTGAAGAACTGCTAAGTAAGAGAGCACAAGCTGGCTCAATCCTGAATTCAGCCACCTCTACCCATTCATAAGGAGTTGAATTATTAGGCTGGAATATCGTCTGGGAAGAGATACCAGTAACTGTGGTGCCCGGCCCCCACCAGCTACACCTGATGAAGGAGATCCAGTCATTTCCCAGTTCAAAACAACCTCCACTCAACCTCGGAGGGACCCCGGGTGGACAACCCAGGTCTAGAGTTCTAAACAGTTTGGGCTGTTTGGTATAATCCCTACTCAATAGGGAGAGTTCCAAGGGTGTCTCATCACCTGATAATAGAAATCCACAGATAGTTCCACACCACATACACAAGGCTTTGAATCCTGGCCCCCTCCAGTGTATCACCAATTCAGGCTTGATCAGTGGTCACAAGCAGGACAAAGGCATCAGTACCTCCATTCTTGTATGTCCAAGCTCAGAATCAGTTCATCCACTCTTGAAAGTTCAAATGGGTACCAGCTCTGCAGCCTGCAGTGCGATGTTACACCCATTTCTTTCTCCCAAATGTCCATCTCTTCCCACATCCCCCTGTCTCCACTTGAGTCACTGTTTCTTTCAGGAGGGGTCGCTTGTCCTCATGGTGATGTGTTTTGTATCTCTACCTGGAACTTGTTCCCTAGGAGCCTCTTTCTTGGAGTCACAGGTTGCCACAGCCAAGACAATGTCTATTTGTTTATCTTCTTTCCTATCTCAGCTTCCCTCCTTCATTTTCAGAGACCCAATCTGCCTAAAATCTCTCCTCCTGGTCAGGAGCCTCTGGCAAAAGGTATCTCTTGTCTTTTTTCCCCCAACAGTGGACATTCTTGTCCTGTTCGTGTTCTAAGTGGAAAAGCTTTCAGCTTTACTCCATCCAGTATTATGTTAGCTATGGGTTTGTCATAGATGGCTTCAATCACCTTAAGAAATATGCCACCTATGCTTATTTTCTTAAGTGTTCTTGTTCAAAAAAGATGCCAACTTTTGTCAAATACTTTTTCTTTTGTTTTTTCTTTCTTTCTTTCTTTTTTGGACAGAGTCTCACTTTATCACCCTTGGTAGAGTGCCGTGGCATCACATCTCACAGCAACCTCCCAACTCCTGGACTTAGGTGATTATCTTCTGTCAGCCTCTCAAGTAGGCCAGACTATAGGCACCTGACACAATGTCCAGGTATTTTTTTGTTGTTGCAGTTTTCTCGGGGTGGTTCCAGCCTGCCACCCACATTATGTGGGGCCGGCGCCCAACCCATTGAGACACAGGTGCCGCCCCTGTCAAATTCTTTTTCTGTACCTATTTACAGGATCATATGATCTTTGCTTTTTCTTTTGTCGATATGATGAATTACCTTTATGGATTTTTTTTTTTTTTTGTTAAACTAGACTTGCTTCCCTTGGATGAAGCCTACTTGATTGTGATATATAGTTGTATCAATGGATAGCTTTAATCTATTAGCTAAGATTTTGTTGAGTATTTTTGCATTGATATTCATTAGTGAAATTGGTCTATAGTTTAGTTGGTTCCTTTCCTGATTTTAGAATTGGGGTGATGGTTGCTTCATAGAGCATGTTGGGAAAAGTTTTTCTTTCTCAGTGCTTTGGGAACAGTTCTCCAGTATAGGTATCTCAGCTTTGAAGGTGTGCTAGAACTTTGGTATGAAGACTTCTATTCCTATGCTTTTTATTGTTGGAAGCTTTTTCATTGTTACTTCATTGTCAGTGCCATTGATATTGGTCTTTTTTTCTTGGTTAAGTCTAGGGACAAGTTTTGATTCCAGTTACTGGTCAAATTACTCCATATTGTAAAATTGATGGGCAGAGAATTTTTGTAGTAGCCAGAAGAATCTATTGTATCTCAGTAATATTAGTTGTCATTTCCCCCTTTTCGTTTCTGATTGAGGGTATAAAATATTTTAATGTTCTATTTCTAGAAAATGTGGCCAATGGTTTATTAATTTTATTTAACTTTTGGAAGAACCAAACTTTTTTATTAATTTACAGATTAATTCTTTTGTTTTTCAAATTTATTTATTTCTGATTAACTTTAGTTAATTTCTTTTCTTGTGCTAGGTTTGGGATAGAGTTTTTCTCTCTTTCCAGTTCTTTAACATGATTCATTGGATTTTTGATGAGCTCTCTTTCTTTTTTGGATATAGGGATGTAATACAATACATTTCTCTTTTAAGACTGAGTTTTCCTTGGCCACAGGTTTGGCAGCTTGTTTCTTCATTTTTGTTGTGTTTAAGGAAGTTAATGATTTCCTGTTTTGTCTCTTCTTTGACCCAACTGTCACACCGAATTTCTTTTCCATGCTTTTGTGCAAGGATGAAATCTTTGTTGGAGTTTAGTTCCACCTTTATTGCCTTGTGGTCTGAGAAGATACAAGGTATAATTTCAGTTCTTTTGATCTTGTTCAAGTATGATTTGTATGCTAAGATGTGATCTATTTTGGAGAATCTTCCATGGGTTGACAAAAAGACTGTATATTCCTTTACTCTGGGATGGTAAGTTCTGTATATGTCTATTAAGCATAGTTGTTCTAGGGTCACATTTAAGTCCCTTGTATCATTGTTTAGTTTCTGCTTATAGGATCTGTCAAGCTCTGTAGGAGGAATGTTAAAGTCCTCTACAGTTATGGTGTTATGGGGTATCATTATCATGTTGCTTGGACAAATTAAGGTCCATCTCATAAATCTGGGAGCATTTGTGTTGGGTGGATATATATTTAGAATTGAAATGTCCTCTTGGTGTAATATTCCTTTGACCAATATGAAGCACACATATTTGTCTTTTTTGACTATAGTTGCTTGACATCCATGTATATTTGAAAATTAGTTTCTGAAACCCCTTTCTTCTGATTTCCGTTTGCCAAATATTATTTTCCATCTCTTCACCCAGAGCCTTGCTTTGTCCTTCCACGGTAGGTGTGTTTATAGTGGGCATCATATGGTTGTCTTGGGCTTTTTTATGCAATCAGCCAGCCTGGGCATCGTCACTGGGAATCCAAGTCATTGACATCTCTTGGGAGAATTGGTAAGTGTGGTGGGGTACTATTCATCATATTTTGTGAAAGTTCATTGCTTAGTGTACCTCTATGTCACTGTTAAAGCTAGGTTTTGCATTTCAGTGTCTGGATGTTTAGTTTGCTGGTGGTCCTTTGCAATGAGCAGTGTAAAGAATAGTCTAAGTATTTCCTGCAGAAGGGGTAGGTTCTGTCAAACTTCTTTATTGTGTGCATATCAGTAAAAGATTTGATTTCTCCATCTACTTCAAAATACAGGTTAGCAAGACATAATTCTAAGTTGAAAATTGCATTTTTTATAAAAATTTTAAGGTAGAAGACCATTCTCTTCTGCCTTGAAAAGTTTCCACTGAGACGTCCCTGTCACCCTGACGCCTCTGCACCTGTAGGTTAATTGGTGCTTATTCTTGGCTGCTTGCAGAATTTTCTCTTTTGTCTTCACTTTGGACAGATTCATGAGATGTATCTTGGATAAGCCACAATATCCAGTTTCTGGGGGCTGGGTTGGGTGGGTCCCCTGAGGTTAGGAGCTCTTTAACAATCTGAGAAGAAACAAGACCCCACAAGAAGGAAACAAAAACTAAAACCAGTAGTTTGTCCCCATGGGGAGCTACCACTAGCATGCTTCCAAAGGTCAAAGCTAGAAGGACCTTCCCTTTGACACATATCCTTGAACCAGGCCAATGCTGTGGCACCCCATCCCAGGACTGAAAGTGAGGTGTGCTCCTTAAGTGGAATACAAATTGACAATGATTAAAACATATCAATAAAAAAGGAATAATAATAATAATATTGATAACAGAGAAGAAAATAAAATTAAATATGTTGTAAAGAAAGGAAGGTATATCTTAGTTGTTATTGGAGAAATTCATGTGGGAAAGATAAGAAAATTTGAGAAATTGCTGGCACATGTAAATCAATGGGTAGGGTGTCAGCCACACACACCAAGACTGGTAAGTTCAAACCTGGCCCGGGCCAGCTAAAAACAACCATGACAACTAAAACCACAACAAAAAATTTCTGGGAGATGAGGTGGGTACCTATGTTCCCAGCTAATTGAGTGGCTGAGGCAAGAGAATCGCTAAGCCTAAGAGTTCAGGTTGTTGTGAGATGTGATGTCATGGCACTCTACCCAGGGTGACAAGTTGAGATTCTGGATCAAAAAAGAAATAGAAAAAAAGAGAAAGAATACACGAAAAATATTTAGAAAAAGAGAGATAAAAGGAGAGAAACAGAAACGAATGAAAGAATAAAGTGGGTAGGAAAACTGTAACCAAAATAGAGCTCTTGTATTGAAGAAAGTAAGAATGAAACCCTTGTTATTGAAGAAAGTAAAAATGGAAAAAGAAAAATACTATAAAACAAAACAAAACAAATTAACAAAAACGTTAAGGGATAAAATTGTATACAAAATGATAGTAATAGGAACAGAAAACCTAGCAGAAGTGGAGCTGTTACTATTGAAGAATGAAACAATGAAAAACAATTTTTACAAAAAAGAAGGAAAGCAAAGAAAAATCTAGTTGGAAAACATAGATGAAAAAGGATTTTTCAAAAAAAGCTCTCTCTCTCTCTCTCTCTCTCTATCTATCTATCTATCTATATATATATATCTATAGAGAGAGAGAGAGAGAGAGCCATAAATTGTCTGGAGAAGAGGTGACATTCTGTGGTATGAGATCTAAATTCAATGCTGATACAGCTGTACACGATGGGGGCTAGAAACCTCTACCTTGCCTACACCTGGTGCCATCTTCCTGATATCTTTGCTCTCAATCTCTGAGGGTTTGGGAGCTAGAAGCACTCATTGGTCTGCTTAATAGGCACACTTCATTCAAGCTTTCAAAACTATGTTCCTTGGCCATGCAGAGGCTTTCTCAGGAAAGCATGTGTGACTTAAGACTCCCCAGGCATAGCTTCCCAGCTTACTAGTATGCCAAAGAAAACTAGGATCCTGTGGGCTGATCCTGCAAAGCAGTTCTCCCACAAAGACTTTACCTGGCCAGCAGCTGCTCTGCCTGGTGGCTCAGTCCTGGCTCCTAAGTACTTTTCAAGATCACTGGCTTACACACCCAAGTTCTCCCAACTTCCAAGGTAAATTCCACCAAATTCCCAGGTCCAAAGAAAGAAAGAAAGAAAAAAGTTTCAGGGCAAGCCTTCTCTGTCTGAGAACTACTGAACCAGCTCTCCTCTGGTAGCACGTAAGTACTCACCCTTGCGCCAATTCTCCAAACACCTGTCTGGCTCCTGCTGCATCCCTGTGACCCTAAAGTGATCTTTCTTAGCATGCTCTTCTTAGCACCTCTTCTTCCTGAGGTGGCTGGAGTCCTTTCTTCCATATCTCACCATATGGCGCTACAAAAGATCTGTCTATAATGCGCCATATTGTTTTCTTCCCAAGTAATAGAATTTTTAGTAGAACAGATATCTTGCTGGGAGAAAGGGGAAGTAATCTTGGATCCTTCTTTTTAGAACTAAGGGAGGTCTTGGGGTTTTAAAGGAGGGGCCTGCATTGGGACTGGTCACAGTGTATGTCACTTGCAGCTACAGGCATTGGGGGTAGTCATGGGCACTGGTGCATCTTGACATCAGAGAGTCTACTCCAGGACCATCAGAATCTCAACTTCTTTGTCTTGTGGAAAATCCATCGTTTCTGGGCAGGTCTGGTGGCTCAGATCTATAATGCCAGCACTTTGGGAGGTTGAGTTGAGGCCAGGAGCTCCAGGCCATCATCTCTGGGAAACTACTCAAAGTGTCAAGTAGTTACCATATTTTGCCACATATAATGCACACATTTGTACCCAAATTATTGAGGGTAATACTAATTCTGAGTCTACACAAATATTTTAAATTCTTTTATTTATGCTTGTATGTTAATGTTAACTTTAGAAGGCAATAATCATATCAATATGCAGAATAAAGCCCTACAATATACCAATAGGTTTTTGCTAAACTCATGATGATCTTGCAACAGAAGCATTTTCAGCCAAGAAAAATACATTTCAGCAATGTATTTCTCAATTGCTGTGGACATGAAAACCCAACGTCCTGTGAGACCTCACGGACCAACTGCAACGTTTCAGAGTGTCAATAAACAAGCCTTTGAAGACCCTGATGAAGAAAGAATGAATGCCATAGATGTAGTCAGCTGATTTAATATCCACAGGCATCTTTCACCCAGGTTTATACCTGGATCCTAAGATTATGGCATAGTGCCAAAAAGGAAGTATTAAAAATGAAACATCAGCAATCCTAAGGAGAGAACTGAGGATGTTGAACTCAGGACTTGGAAAGCCCCAAGTCTTTTTAAAGTAAAAAGTAAAAAAAATTCCTACTTTAAACCTTGCAGTATCTCCCAATTAACTCTGTGGTAAATATCAAATTATTATCATGTAATTTAGGGCATCATCTAACGTGGTCTCCTTGATTTCATCCCTGAGCATTCTCTCTCCCTTATTTCTACTCCTCATACCCTGGGTTCCCAAGCTAGGGGTCTTAAAACCCATCCAGGAGCTTTTCAAATACATCCTTGCTCGGGTCTCCTATACAAACAATTCACAATCTTGGGTAGAAAACTGAACATAGGTTAAATGTCTCCAGCTAATATCCAGTCGTGGTTTTGCATTTGTACTTCAGTCGTATTGTGTTTTACTAAAGTCAGATGTGTTTCTAGTGTTGCAAAATACAAGAGACCTAAGCATATGTCTAATTACAATTCCCCAAATTCTTTTTTTTTTCTTTTATTCTCTTACCTTTTCCAATTCAACAGCTTGGAAAGCTTTCATATCTCCATCAGAGGATCACCATGCACTATAATTGTGTTCTCTCTCCCCTGCCCACACTAGATACAGTACATGACATTCTCTGAGAGCCTTTGTTGAGGGGAAATCTACTGAGAAGTATGTGAGGTACGTCTCCTGAGCTACTTTTCAGCCTCTAGGCAGAACACACAATGACTTGTATCTTATCTGCCATGGGCCATTTGTTTCACTCACTACAATAAAAGAGACTCTTTAGCTGGCCAGGAAGGAAAGGTCAACAAAATAGATACAATTTCCAAAATTGGTGGCCTCAGTCTCCATTCTCCTTGTCTTAGGTAGGTGAGGTGAAGACCCTCAGGAAGCAGCCCTCATGGGTGTAGAATTGTTATAATTGCTGTTCGAGGACCTTCCTTCCTGAAATAATCTTGCATATTTTCTGAGGAAAAACTAAGATTCCAATGTGGATATTTCCTTAAATGCAGACAAGCCTCTTTTAGGCTATCGTATAGGGCTGGGAGAATAAATAGCTTGTCAAATTTCTAGTGTTGGAGGCCTTCTGTTCACCCGTCATGTGTTGTTGGTACTAAGGGAATGGAGAAAGGGAAGAATCTAGTATAATTAGGAATCTAGGAGGTTAGAAAATTTCTTTTCCTGTAAGACACTTGTGTTTGGGACTCCAGGCGCACAACACAAGTTTCTTAAATGAAATGAACTGTTCTAACTTTCTAGATTAAAGAAAAAAAAAAGAAAAGAAACTTGTGTTTGGAAATGGGCAAGTGTCTCTGTGCCATGTGTTATAAACATTCCTAGAGGTTTCTTCCACAGAGTTGACAAAATGCCTTTGTTCTCATCATGGACCAAAGTTATTTTCATCATTGCTTTGGCATTTCCTCTTTATTCTGGTGAGTAAATCTTTTA
>CAUYQV010126942.1:0-22202 GCA_963574575.1 Galagoides demidoff | reverse complement strand
TAACCACCAGTGGAATAGAGTACATGGTACTATCTTCACTTTTTAGATGAGGAAACTCCTAGGCTCTTGTTCCAACCCAGCTTGGGTGCACACTAGAAGGTCTACTTTTCCCTGTGCCTCCTTCCCTGGCTCTTTATCTGGTATATGGCAGTAAAGCTTAGTCTTGCATTTTAGTATCAGTAAACTTAAAGGAGAAGAGCCTCAATTTTCATCGTTTGGTATTACAAAGGTTTGAGCCAAAGGTAAATGCTCTGTCTCCAGGAAAGACTGTGGGTTTTTCCTCTCTTCCTCAGAAGCTCTTAATTACCTGGGGCACATCTTTGTGGTGAAGGAATACATTGTGTGGGGGTGGAAAATGAAATGTTAACTATAATGAATAAAATTGTTGGTCAACCCAAAATTGGGGTTTAAACAAAAAGGAGGAATAGCTTGAATGAGTCTGGTTTTCATAAAATTCCCTTAAAACGTAACCAAAACCTGTCAGAGATACTAAACAAATGTCCAGTTGCTAAAGTGGTTGTATTAGGGCCTGGTGTTAGAGTCTCAAAGCTCTGTCTGAATTACCTGGACAGGAAGCTAGTTGGAGGGGTGAGGGGTGTGAGTCAGAGAGGTGTAGGGACTTGTCTGGTGGTCACAGCTCACTTAACTTTGAACTCCTGGGCTTAAGCAATTCTCCCCCCTCAGCCTCCTGAGTAGCTGGGACTTTAGATGTATGCCACCACATCCGGCTAATTTTTTATAAACTTTTGGTAGAAACAGGGTCTTGTTGTATTGCCCAGGCTGGTCTCAAACCCTGGCATCAAGGGATCTTTCCACTTTGGCCTTCCAAAGTACCGGGATTGTAGATGTGAGCTACCATGCCAGCCTCGCTTGGAGTTCATGATTCATAGGTAGAAATAAATATGGCAGAGACAAAGTGCCATCCTTTTTCTTGTGTCTACAGGGTTGGAGATGTGAACAGGTCAGATACTGTAATCGAGCGCAGGCCTGCTGGACCTGGGAGCTGGTTAGTCCAGTCCTGGTCTAGGATCATAGCTAAGGCCTAGGAGAAAAGTGAATCCGTTCAGTAAACATTTGTTGCTTCATAGTAGGGAAACGGGAAAATGGGGAGCTGACATAGCCAGTGCAGTGCAAGTAAGAGGTGTGACGAGTAACGAAAGGTCACTGGGTGTCGCATCGATCATAGGAATGATAGAATGTTCTTTCCTGCTCACCCCGCCTCTTTCCTTCTCGGTCTCAATAACTGTTCCTCCATCTCCGTGAAATGCTTCCCTGAACACCACCCCAGAACTGCATTATGTGCCCTTGCTGTGGGGTCCTAGAATACAGTGCACCATCCTTAGCAGAGCATCTCCCCTGGATTATCACTGGCTCTTCTGCGGCTCCACTGCCTGACCGGAAGCTCCTGTACGAGCGAGAACCACATAGTCACAGTGCTTAGAAAATTGCAGGTGTTTGAATATTTGCTAAATGAATTTAAATGAAGCTGTAAAAGTGGGAGGGCCCTTTTGTAATAGTGGATGATGTTGGATGCTCTGTGTGTTAGGCGTTGTAAACGTGCTTGGCACACGTTAACTTGATCTTTCAAAAACCTATGAAATAGGTGCTGTGCCCACTCCATTTTATAGATGAAGACCCTGAGGCTTGAGAAGCGAGTGCCTTCTCCCAGGTCATTCCCTTTGCTCCTTGCCTCTGGCTGGGACGTTGACACTGGGTCCTGGAGGCAGTAGGACCTGTTACTCCATAAAGGATGGGGAGCGGGTGAGCCTCTGTGCTCTCGGGGAAAGCGGTCCTGACACTGCTGGGTAGATGGACTTGATGAAGGGGAGGGTCGCCTGGAACGCTGCAAAGTCACCCCTGAAATGGCAACTAAATTATTCTTGTGAATTCTTAATCACATTAAAGGTGGCAGAACATAAGACTTTTATAATATGATGCCATTTTCTTTTCAAACTGCAATTGAGAAATGAGAACTCTTCCCTATTAGCATGATTTATTGGTCTAACGAACACTCAGGGCATTTACTAAGTGCCGGGCACTGTTCAGAGTGTTTCATAAATATGAACTGATTTAATGCTCTTGGCAGCCCTACGAGGTGGGCACTATTACTGTCTGTCATTCCCATTTTATAGATGAAGAACCTGAGGTTCAGAGAGCTCCCACAGTAGATAAGTGGCAGAACCAGCAGGTCTGGTGCCAGACTTTGAGCTGCTGTCCCAAGCTGCTGCTTAGTCTTCCTGAGACAGTACAGCATCTATTTCAGACAGTACAAGATCACAGTGATATTTTTGAGACAGAGCCATTTCCATAAGCATCTTGCTTTAAAGACATTTGTCTAGAAATATTTATATGATTATATTAATACATGCTTGGTTTAGAGCAGGGAGGGGAAGAACCCCACAAGTTCTACCCTTGAGGAACTTATATTGACTGGGGGGAGGTAGAGAAGTATGTAGACTTACCGAGAAAAAAGTCATTGCAGATGGAGAACAAAACCAGCTGATGAAACAGACCTGTGCTGTCCACACGTAGCCGCTAAGCACATGTGTTCGTTGAACACGTGACATGTAGTCTGTCCAAATGGACAAATGCAGTGTCAAATACATCCTGGGATTTGAACTTAGTTTGAAAAATATAAAATATCTCATTAATAATTTTCATTGATTTCATGTTAAAATACATTTTTACATTCGGTTACACAGACTATGTTATCAAAATGAATGCTAAGTGAAACAAGCTAGGCACAAAAGAGCAAATACATGGTATTATTCAACATATGAGGTACCTGGGAAAGTCAAGTTCATAGAGACATAGAATAGGACCAAAGGAAGGGAGAAGAGGGAGTTACTGTTCCATGCATGCAGAGTTTCGATTTGGGATGATGACGGTGGCTGCACATAGTGTAAATGTCCTTAATGCCACTGAACTGTATACTTACAACTAGTTAAAATGGCAGAGTTTTTTGTATATTGTGCCACACCTTTAAAAATAATAAAAAAAAGATTGTACTTTTTTAAAAGAATGCAGCTGCTAAAAATTAACAAATTACATACACGGTGGTTCATGGTCCATTCCTGTTAGATGGTCCTGTGATAGAGAGTAAGGAGTAAAGTGGTCAGGGAAAGCCCCTTTTGAGGAAGTCACGTTTGTGTCCTGCGACATGAGAAGGAACTGACCACACAACAGGCTTTGGGGAAGAGTTCTAGGTATTAGGAAGAGCCGTGCAAAGGCCCTGGGGTGGGTACAAATTTGTATGTTTGGGGAGTTGGGCAGAGATAAGATAGAAGGGGCCAGGGGCCAGGTCATGCAGGGTCTTAAGGGCCAGAGTGGACAGCTACTGTTGCTCAGCTTTAAACTTGAGACTAGAAACAAAGCAATACAAAAACCTAAATTCCCATATAGATTAAACCGTATGAAATTGCTATTATTTCTGACCTATAAAATGGCACTTTCTTATGATCCAACCTAATAGTGTGTTCATGGTTTTGGGGTTTGATCGCGTCCCCAGTGATGTGCATGGTCTGCTAGCAAAGAACACACGGCATTGTTTTCTAATTATTTGTGCGTTGCTGGGTACCTCTGAGGACAGCACTCCATCCTGCCGGCTTGTATAACACAATGCCCCCAAACTAATCTGTGTTGAAATGGAAGCAAACCTAGCTGTTCACTAACTAAAACTGTCACAAGTAATAAAAAAATCCTGAAGGCAGCACTTCAAACATTTCCTATTTCATAAACCTCTGTCTTTGTCAGTTCGGTGGCTTTTGGAACCCAGAGGGAGAGATAATCGTATCATTAGCACCTTTCCATCCTGGCTCTGTAAAGTCACGGGGGCATTTATTATTATTGTGCAGGTAGACTTTTCTTTCTGGAAAGGTCTTGGCTCAGGACAAGTAAATTGCAGGGTTGGCTTTCTCGGTAGGAGAGGTTGTTAGGAAGGTAAATTGGGGTTTGTTTATCCTTGTATTGATGGCCGTTGGCCCTGGCTCAGGCAGTCTCGTGGTGGCAGCTGCCACTCCATTCTGTTCCCCAAATCCACCTTGGTGGCCTCATTTTGTGTTATTACTGCTTTTCCTGGAGCAGGAGGTCTGGGACAATGAGAGCTGACCCCACAGGAGTTACTGCAGAATGAATCTCTTTCTTAATGGTTTTTGACTCTTGAGCCCCTGGTGGAAAACGTTCATTTTAAAGGGGAAGACGGTTAATACCTAAAACCTTTCATTTCATGAAAACATTTTCTGGGATTTGAAACATCTCTGGCTGCCTGCTGGGGACCAGCGAGTCCAGCCAGCGATAATGCTACCGCCTTGCGTGCTGGTCTTTTGTGAAGGTGTTCTGTGTCATATTTGAACTCCCCAGTCAAACGGTTTTAGTGGCATCTCAGGGGTATAAAATGGGAAGGTGACAGCCTGTGGTTTCCTCGGGCTGTGCCAAGTTTAAAAGTTGACTGGATACTTTGTGCTCTCCGGGGATGACTAGAGATTTCCTCATAGCCTAGATGCTGCGTAAGCTAATTGGCTAAAGACAAAAAAGCCTTGTTCTACCCTGTGTTATATAATTATTGATATCTGAGCCACAAGCCAGAAACCTATGCCCAGAAACCATCCACGATTTCTGGAAGATTTCGCAGCTCTGCACGTAACGTGGGCCCCTTCTGTAGCTTCACTGCTGTGCGTCGTCTGTGTTTGCTGTCAGATAGGCAGCTGTAATAATGGTCATTAACCACATTAATAGATCACTTTGTCACTTGAAGGAACTTCTTATCATAGCAGACTTATATGAAGGTGGGGTTAGGTCTAGGCTTAGCTACGGATCCTATCTTCATTTTTTTTTTTTTTCAGTCCTAATGATGAGCTTCCTTAGCTTTGTTCCTGTCAAGATTGGCCAGATCTTCATGACTAGCTATGACACAGACTTAGGAAGCTGTGTGACCTCCCAAAAGTGGCTTGAATTTGAGGAACCATGACTTTTATCTGCCTAGTAGAGCAAATGCATCTACACAGATATAAACAGTTGTTTGTATTTTTCATAGTTTACATTAGCTGTTCCACACATTTTTATCTCTTTAATCTTTATATGAAATTCAGGAGATTGACATTGTTACTTTCTGGTTTTATTGATAAACTTGACCTTGGAGTTTCAGTCCAGGTTTTGACTTCACAACTATTATGTTATCTAACTTTCTGGCAAGTGGCCCAAAGGGCCCCAAGAATCCAGTCATTCAGCGTAAGTGGAGAAAACAGTCCCCCGTCAAGTGTCATTTCTGTTTTTCAGTTTAGTAACTCACCCTGGTAGGTCCGGCTTCCTGATTCTCACAACTCATCATGTCTCAAATTTGAGTTGCTGTCTGAGCCCCACACTCACTTCCTGTATGCCCGATGTTAGCGAAGGGCTCTGCCCTCAGCCAGGAGCCCACATGGGAAACCTGGGTACTGTGCTTAGGCTTCATGTGACGGGCAAACAGTGTGATCACAAAGGCTCAGGTTCCACAGCTATATAATGGCTGATACCTACATCTTTGGAGGATTTGGGGTGGGGGTAGGGTCTCATCCATGTAAAGTGGTAACAGTTCTCAACAAACAAATGCTCTGTAAGGACAGCAGTGACTGATGTCACTAACAAAAAAATCCTATCTTACGCATTCCTCATTCAGTTAGTTGATAGGAACTGTAGATTTCACCTGTCCTGGCTGTTCCATTCCTACTTTGATTTAGCCAATTCCTGCCATAATTTGACTCATCACTCCACCTGCAGTCAAGCTCCTCTCAGTCTAATCTTTCCAAATATACACATTTGACCTTCCCCTTGAAGTTCCTCATTTGCTTACAGAATAAACATAAATTCCCTAGTATTTCCCTAAAGGTCCTTCACAGCCTTCTCTCATACACACACCCTGCCCTCCACCATGCAGAACTAGGACTCCTTGGAATCCTTCGTCCTGCCTTGGCCTCCTAAATGCCTCCATTCCCTGTGCCCCACTACCTCCTATTTTCCTGCCCTCCACACCTCCTCCCCTCTGCATAGCAAGCATTAACTCATCTTCAGCTTTGTGACCTCAGCACCTTCTACACACCCTGCACATAGCAGGTGCTCAGTGAATAAACAAATTAACTCTCAAGTAGATACAGCGTGGCCAGCCTCGTTAGCCTCTTTAGGCTAGGGCAGCAGTTCTCAACCTGTGAGTCTCGACCCCTTTTTAACAGTGAAAATACATTGTGGCATTGGGAAGGTTGAGAACCACTGGGCTAGGAGTCTCTTTGGCTTTTATGGGGGTTTAGAAAGGTTGGCCACAAACTAGATCTTCAGGGGAAGACCCTGAGTTGGTGGCAAAGCCACCAGAAGACCTGGAGTCTGCACCTGGACACCTGAAGTGAAATGAAGTCACTGTCACCACAAGTCATCTACTTTATCAGCAGCAAGAAAGCTTACCTGTGGTTTATGTGAATTCAAATGTCTATAGTAGCATCTGCCCCATCTGGAACTTATTTAGAGCTGCTGTTCAGCTACTCAGAGTTTAGACCATAATTGCCTCCTAAATAGTCTTCGCAAAAGTAACTGTTCTTTCCCCCAAGCAACAGCCAGGCAAGCCTGTTAACTGTGGTTACCAGGTATGCAGTCTCCATTGGCTGAAAAGTAACACTGCCAGACCTGCTGGCTGTACAGTCTGAAGGACCCTACTCTGTATGACAGGAGTCACACCTGTCCATAGTTACCTGACAGCTTTTTACTGAAAACTTAGAGCCTCTAGTGTAGTTTCACTATGTTCTGTGAGGAAGACTCTCAATACCTCTCATCTTTATTTTGTGCTTTACTTCTTTGGAAAACCCCCAAACCATGGAAAAGTTACTGCATTTATGTTTTATACTACTATGTTTAGAAATCAAGCCTTTCTCCTTCATGAAAACTGTTAAGGATTCGCTTTGCTTGCAAAAGATACAAAGCCATGCAAACACATACCTGAGTGAGTATTGACATGGCTTTGGCTTTAGTGCTCAGACACGTAAGTGTGCCTGAAAAAGAGCCATGAGATCCACCTGCTGTGTGTCTCAGACATGTGTGTAATTGAAAACATGTATTAAAGAACGTGCTGTGGCCAAGAGCAAGGATTTGTTTCCTGAGACTCAGGTTACTCTCCTTCTGTTTGTTTGTTTGAGTCAACTTTTCACTGAAATATAACATAATCAGAAAAGTACACAAATCCTAAATGTACAGCTTGAATTTTCAAGTTGTCCTTTCAATATGTTAATATATAATACACAAATAATTTAGATATTGATGTTTCCACCAATTTCTTATTCAGTTAAATTAAGAGGATGGAGATAGGAGTGAAGTTCTGAATTCTATTCTCCTGACAAAAGCTATTTAATAATTCCCCCCACCCTCCTTACTTGTTAAAGGAGGAATGTTTTGTTTTCCTGGTGGTAATATCTGAGCCATTCACAGCCTCCTGTCATTTTTATCTCTGTTTGTTTAGCCTCTTAAATTCCATTGAATTGTTAACATGTGAATTGTTCCTCTTCTGCATGCCAGGTACTTATTACTGTGAAAGGGCACTAAAGAGTTTGCTCACCTGTAGTTCTGGTAAGGAAGTTCCCTACCTTGATGGGGTCTGTTACTCCCCTCATGGAGATGCCTCTCTTGTTTAACGTTATGTCTTTCTCATCTCCGTTGTCAAAGAAACCCCTTCCCTTTAGGGCCCTGGCTTATCTGTCAAGTTCATAGCTCCCTTTCCTCCTAGCAGATTATCTAATTACCCACCCCCACCATCACCATCATGCAGTCTTTTATGAGCCCAATTTGTTGAAGGCAGCTAAACCACAGGCTGGGGTAATTTTTAATGAAGTTCAACTCAACTCTTCCACCTGGTACAAAGACAGCATTTTGGGTTCCCATTAGAGGTAAATGCTTTGCCTTATAATCAGCTTTGTTGTCATCTGAAATTTTTTTTAGAGACAGAGTCTCAAGCTGTCGCCCTGGGTAGAGTGCGGTGGTATCACAGCTCACAGCAACCTCCAGCTCTTGGGCTTAAGCGATACTCTTGCCTCAGCCTCCCAAGTAGCTGGGGCTACAGGCGCCCGCCACAACGCCTGGCTATTTTTTGGTTGTAGTTATCATTGTTGTTTGGCAAGCCCAGGCTGGATTCGAACCCACCAGCGCCGGTGTATGTGGCTGGTGCCTTAGCCATCTGAGCTACAGGCGCCAAGCTGATCTGAAAAATTTTTAACTGGAGTTCTTCCTATCCCCCTCCAACTTGTAACTTATGAATTCTCAAATATATAGAAAAGTTGAAACAGTAGGACAATATCTTCCACCTAAATTTGATAATTGGTAGTGTCTTAGCAATTATTTGCTTTATTATATTTATATATAGATTTTTAAAATTATACCAAAGGTAGTAAATTTGGTCAGCAAACTTCACACCTGAAGACTTTAACATTTGTCTCTCTCTGAGTAGGGACAAACACAATCTCATCTGAGAAAGCTAATGATGATTCCATAGTATTTTCTAATATCCAGCCCATATTTAGATTTCTTAGTTTGTCTCAGGACTATCTTAAGATCTATGAGAGTTTTTAATCTTTGCAGTTTATTAATGCACTTAGATATACCCCAGCAATTGTACTGGCTTACATAGATAGAACTGTGGTGTGTGGTGAGGCAACCCTGTGTTTAATAGTTGTTGACAAATGAGCCATTTTTAAGAGAAGCCCACCCTTCCCTATCTGTTTTTGGCAGTTTCTTTTCCTACTTGATGGAGCATTGTAGGCAAGAATGAATGAATGAGAATGAATAAGACCCATCCCAACTGTAAATCGACCTTTTATAACTTCTGGAAGTTCAGGAATGTGCCATTTTTTTGGTGAAGCTAATTGAGTATGATGCCGTGGAAGTGAGGCCGTCAAGTACACACACTGTTAGTGATCGGGAACCATCTCTTACATGCTGGTTTGTCAAAAACCTCTTATCACTTGTAGAAGGGTCCATTGCTCAGGGCAGAATATTTGGGCAGACCTCACGAGTTCTCCAGGGATTTGGACTTGGTGATAATTAATCGACTTTTTGGGGTACAGTCTTAGGTTTACTAAAGAATTGAGCAGATAGTATTTTCTCTATAAACCTAGTTTCCCCTATTATCAGATACTTGTATCAGTGTGGTACATTGTCTCAATTAATGAGCCAGTATCAATACATTTGGTTTACAGAAAAGTTCACACTTCATAGAGTTCTGTGGGTTTTGACAAATACATAATGGCATGTGTCCACTATTTATGGTATGACACAGAGTTGTTTCCCTGCCCTGAAACTCCCCTGTGCTTCCCCTATTTATCCCTTCCTCTTTTTTTTTTTTTTCACTCATTTACTCATCATAGCTACTCATTTTTTTACTTTCTAGTTTTGCCTCTTCCAAAATGTCATTTACTTGGGGAGTAGATGTCATGCAGTGGGGAGCCTTTTCAGATTAGCTTCTCCTACTTAGCAATATGCATTTAACTTTCCTCTGTATCTTTTGGTGATTTAATAGCGTGTATTTTTTTATTGCCAAATAATATCCCATCATATGGCTGTACCACAGTTCATCTGTCTGTTCGTCAGGCTTGCTGCTTTACTTTTAAACAAATGATAGAACCTTTCAGCATGTATCAGTTTTCTGATAAATAGTCATTAAATGACCCAGTTAGATAGACTCCTTAAACTTTTCTGCCAAGGGAGAGTTGTGATGGAAAAGGCAATTATGTTGTTAGGCACTAACTTCTAACGTGCAGTTGTTGATGGAGAGAGTGTTTAACCCTGCAGCCTCTTAGCCCAGAAGTAGATGACTTTGATGTGTCCAGGCTTCCAACAGTGGTTTAAGAATTCTCTTTAGAATTCTGTACTGTCTGGTACTGGTAGGCTAGCCACTAGCCACATGGAGCTATTCAAACTTGATTGAACATAAATAAAAAATGCAGTGCCTCAGTTGTACTGACCACATTTTAACTGCTCAGTAGCTGTACGTGGCTAGTGGCGATTATTGTGGACAGTGCCGAGGTGGAACATTTCCATCATCCCGGAAAATTTTACTGGCTAACCCTGATTCAAATAAAAGCATTCAGATGGAAGGATGGGATAGAAATCAGTTGACCAGGCTGGTTCTTCTTTCTCTTTAATGCTGAGCCCTTTTGTGCCACAACAATTTTTACAATGGAAGAGATGAAGCCCAGAGATCTGTTTGCTGGAGAACAGTTGCTTAAGATGACTTACTGGGGATGAAAAGGCTGCCCAGGCCAGGGAAGCTGTGAAGTGCCCGCTGTGGGACAGCCCCAGGTGGTACGGTTAACAACAGGGTAGGCCCTTGATCAGCTAGTGTTAAGGCTTTTTACTGAGCTCTAGTTTGATTTAAGAAAAAAAAAAAAAAAGCCGGGGCCTTCTCTAATTTGAGGGGATGAGGTGGGTGGGGAAACGGAATTACGCTTCTCAACTAATAAATTTGCAAATTATGTACCCATGCCCCTCAGTAAACTCCTGTGCTGTCAGATACCAGAAATGGGAAGCCTGAATGAATATCAGATATTTGCTACAGAAAGTGTGGCTCACTCCCTTGAAATTGAAATTATCCTTATTTGGGAGCAAAGCAAATGGCAGTGTTTTGCTTTTTTGCCAGCTCTTTGATCAGATCTAATTTCGTCCACGTGGTAGGTGCCATGCTGACACAAAGTATTATGGGCTGTCAGACGACTTAAATTTTAGTTCTGTATTTAATGGATGGCATTTTAATAAAGTCTTAAGTTTTTTTTTTCTTCTCAACAGAAATACAGATAACAGACATTACATTAAATTGTGCTTTCCCTTAATAATGTCTGATCAGGAAATTGGCTGTTAATGCTGGCGAGAGTTTTTTAAAATATATTGTTAAAGGGAAAATGGCAAATTGTTCTTTCTGCACATTGTAGCTTTAAATATTGACTTTTTGCCTTTTGAAATGCTTGAATTTCTAAGAGACCTGGCATGAAAAGGAGAATTTGACAGAATAATGTTTCTACCACAATTCCTGTGAAAAGACTTAAGATAGTCTGGTATTTGGAAGTTCCGTCAGGATGTGACCACTTGGAATCACAACTGTCCTTAAACACAGGCTTAGAGTTGATAGTTTTCTTTAAGAACAGACACAAAGAAAATAGTATATTATCTTCCACATTAAAAATTGGAAATGAAGACAGATTTCCCCTCAGTCTTTTAGTGTCACCTTCTAAGAGTTGCTGAATTTTAATCAGTATTTAATAATTACTGAATTTGTTCAACTGATGTTTGCTTTTTTCAGAAAACAAACAGGTTGGCCTTGAAGTGAATGGCAGGATAACTGATGGGGTTCTACTATCTGCTATGACTTTTTGCGTAATTAAAAAAAATTGCATTTTAATATAGTTACTTTTTCATGTTCGCAAAGTCTAGAAGTATTGATTATGGTTTCTTAGCATGGGATTGTTTTCTTAAAAGCTGTGAAAGGGAAAAGAATCAATATTAGGGCTTTCCAAATGGCAGCTTTTTGCAGAGCACCCCAGCACAATTGATTACAGCTCCTTTTATAAAGGATTTTAAAAAGAACAATCTGCATTAAAAACATCATTCTTTGGTATGAGCTTGAACAGTTCCAAATGGGTTTCCATGGGGGCCGCCCTGCAATGCGACCACTTGAAGGGATTGTGGCCATCGCGGTGGGCCAGGGCAGCCCTGCGGGGGGACAGGGGCTCTTAGGTGAGGAGTTGCTGGCATGCATGCCAATGAGGTTACCATGGCAGCTGCAATCATTCAGCCTCATTTTTCAGCCTCCAAAGCCGGAGGGGCGAGACACATGTCATTTTTCTGCAGGCAGTGTGTAAGGGCAAGCAGCAGGAATGGGGAGTCAGAAAGAGGTCTTTATTCCAGAGCACTGGCCAAAGCCAGGTGTGTCTGTCCCATTTAGAGAGAATGGGATCGAAGGTGTAGCCCCCAAGCCTCCATGTCCTCAGCTGTCGTCTTAATGCCAAGAGGAGTTGACATGTCATTTGGCATCTATTCAGGTGAACACCGTGACCCTGTTCTTTATAGGTGGCATGCTGATCTCACACCAGTTAAATAATCTCTGTGGTAGAGGCACTGTCTGGAAATAGTTACATCTATTAGAAATTGGTTCCATCCCCACAAGGCATGTGACAGAGCCCAAGCAAGAGACCATTAACGTGGACTGGGCTTTGGAGTTGAATTCTTAGTAAGACTCTATACCAGCGATTTGTAAACGGTGAGCCATGGCACACTGGTATGCCAGGAGAGGATCTTTTAGGTGTGCCATGAAAATTTTTAAAGATCATTAATTATTTTCAAAAGAGGTTCAAAGCACAGTAAGTATATTCTTTTTAAAAAATCTTCTTTGATGACCGTAATTTAAGTGTGCTGCAGAAGTTTAACATAGGTTCAAGTGTGCCAGGAGATAAGAAAGGTAGAAAAACACAGCTGTATAGTCTCTAAGGAAGATGGAGATGTAACAGGTGGTGCGGGTGGCTTTCATTCTAAAAAAGGTGGGGAGGGGCTTCACATTGACCTGGCCATTGGCTGCTTTACAGAGGGTGTTTGTAGAAAAGGGGTGGCCCATTGCCTAATTTGAGAAGGGTTGAAGATCCTGGGGAGTGTGGGGATTTTTAGAAAATAGTTCAGAGTTTCACATCATCACTTTTTATTTAGCGCGCTTGTGTGCTGACTCACCACAGGGGCCTGGGGTGGCTTGCCATGGGACTGGCCGAATCAGCTGATGAGCCTCTTTTATTACTGGACTGAGTTGGAGGGGGGGAGTTCCTGAGATGTATTTTTGACTCAAAACTACTTGCTTTTCTTTATCTCCCATATTCTTAGAAAACTAAATATTCATCTCTTATGATGTGATGCTTACTGGCATTCCAGTTGAATCTTTCAGTTATTACCAGTGACTTACTATATACCTCAGCGTCATTTGGAGGCAAATAAAAATAATGATAAATGCTTTTTTTATTTTTTACATATTTTACTTTCTAAATGTTATTTTTTAATCGAACATTTAATTTTATCTTTCAAGTTCTCTCTTTCCTCTCATCTTCTGCAACCCCTCTAAGGATAAGAGGATGCTCTGTGACTTCACCAGCAGAAGGTCAGATCGTCTTCAGATATAGATTCCACCGAGGACTAGAAAGACAGAAGGGAGCATTGGGCTGTAGTAGGTGACCTTTAGGATTTTTGAAGGCTTTGGCCGGATGTCAGTTTGCACAGCTGATGAAATGTTGATCCATTGGTGGAAAAAATATTACGGTCTACAGCTTTTTTTCTTCCTCATTTAGCAAGACGCTTCATACTGTCTTCAGATAAAGTGTAGGACATTTCAGCACACCAACAGAAGTGCTTTCTGAAATGGGTTTGCTTGGAGAGCAGAGGTCATGTGGCCGTCAGGACACTTTGTGAAGAACCTCCATTTGCCTGGAGCTCATGCTCCTGCCTTAGGTTCTGCCGTGCAGCTTGGCGGAGGCTCGGTTCCCCGGGGAATTTCACGCACTGTCTCTGATGAATTTCATAACAGACTCTAATGCCTCTAAATCCTTTCCGGGTTCTTCTTTCAAGGAAATCATTTCTTTAAAAGCTGGTTGGGTATCATTGTTTATTTTACTTGATTAAAAAGTTTGGTCAAAAACATTTCCTTTATATAACAAAGAGAAATGCAGGGCCTGGGGCTCTGAGTCTTGGGCGGAACCAGAGTGCTTTTCCACTAGACACCAGGAATGTGAATAATCCTTTGGGCACACAGTGTAGCCTGCCACGGTCACTTGACACGAGGTATTAAAAGCCCACCATTCAGAACAGACTTTTAACTCCAGCTTTGAAATCAGTGGTGTCACCTTTGATTTATCCCCTCTTTTCTAGCTTTGTTGCTTGTTTCGATTTTTACATTTTTAAAGGGTTTTTTAGAAAGTGCTGACACCTTTTCGATCAATAATATAAAAAACTAGCTGTGATGCCGTCTTTATTTAAAAATCCCTTCTAGGCTGGGGAGGGTGCTAGGCTGTAATCCTAGCACTTTGGGAGGCCCCCAGGTGTTTGAAACCATATTGAACAATATGGTGAAATCCATTCTCCACAGAAAGTAAAAAAGTAAGCTGGATGAGGTGGAGTGTATTTGTAGTCCCAACTACATGGAGGCTGAGGCAGGAGGATTGCTTGAGCCCCAAAGTTGTGATGATTCCACTGCAGTCTAGCCTGGGCAACAGAGCAAGTCAATCTCTCTCTCTCTCTCTCTCAAAAAAAAAAAAGGCAACTCAGAGAGTCATTGTCATCTGTAAATCTTTCCTTTAATTAGCAGAAGCACAGGCTCCCATTCAAAATCAGACAAGGTTAAGTATAATAGAAGGGGTGTTGAAATCCAGAAGCAGTGTGGAACATCAGCCCAGTTCACTGTCAGTCAGCCCTGCAGGTGTGTCAGGGACAGGGCTTGGGCCAGTGTGGGCCCCACGGGCTGGGGCTAAGTGAGAAGGGAGCTTTTGCCTTCCTTTGACTTGGAGGGGCTCCCTCTGCTTGAGAAAGAAGCAGCTAATGAGATGGGTAATTAGACCTAGGAATTTTTCAAACTTGGGGTCTTGCGACCTTTTGACTTTGTGACCTCAGATGAAATGGATTAGGAGTGGCCCATGCACTGTTCTGTGATTCAGTGACACTTTCCTAAAGTGTAGGGGTTTTTTTTAATACTTATCACTCACACACCCTTTGATTTCAATAATGCTATCTTTAGCTTTAGATTCTTTATACATATATGTACATCTCTGTTTACATGTATTAACCATTAATAAGTTTGTTTTCAGAAGTTCATTTGCCTATTGATGTCTAGAAAGGGGTTGCTAGTCATTTGTGCCAATGACTGTTTGGTCACGTGCTGTCCATGCTTTTAGAAATATATATTCATTGTAAAAATATAATAGTAATACACCAGTTAGGAAAGAAATCACCCAGAAACCCACCATACTAACCCGTTACCATTCTTTTTCATTTTCCATTCCTCTTTAAATGCTTGGCCAAATGTATATGAAATACTAATATAGTTGGATTTTTTTTGGCTGGGGCTGAGTTTGAACCCACTACCCCTACTCCTTTGAGCCACAGGTGCCATCCAAACCTTTTTAAAGTATATGCTTTTCAAATTTAATGTGTTATCATAAGTATTTTTTATTGCTGTTAATGTATGATTGTTAATGTGTTATTGAGAATACTAACATATCATGCGTAATAATGTATTAAACATAGTCACTCCCCCACAGTTGGTATTTAGGTTGTTTCAGTGATTTTTTGCTTTAATGCAGTAGTACCCACCCTAATTCTATTTGGTTTTGGAAGTTTTCCTTAGGATAATTCCTGGGAGAAGAAATGTCTGGTGAAGTGGTATAAAAGGTTTCATAACTTCTTAAACCGTATCGGCAGTGTGATTGCCAAAGGTTTGATGCCAATTTTTGTTAGTTGGCGTCTTTTAAATAGTCAAAGCTTCCCTTTACAGACCAGAAGTAGAGCATCCCAAATTCCTGTTGACATTCAAACTCACTTCTAGCTTAGACCTCTGAAACACAGTCTCAGAAGTCAGATTCTTTCTCCAATATCAGCTGTAGTCTGGAAAGGCGTGGTCTGCCCTTGGCACCCAAGGTCTCTCCCGTTTTCCTGTCCCATAAGCTTCCTATAGCATCTGCCAGCCCCTGTATGGGGGGAGAATACATGTGCTAGGATTAGAGCCGTTGAAAAACTCTTAGAATGAATTATTAAATCCAAACCAGAGCCTGTTGGCTTCTTGTGCTTGATTTGGAGTCTGTTCCTTCATGGTAGTTTTTACAAAACATTTCTGAATAAGAAATAAATTCCAAATATCTTTTTTCCCCTTTCTCCTGCCAAACTCCACCAGGAAACAGAATCTCATTACTTCAGTTAGAATTTATTAATACTGACCCTCTCCAGCACTTGGAACTTTTCAGGTTAGGCTCACACGGCTTCTATTTTTACTCTAGTCTAAACTGTGGTCATATGGATAGCAAAATAAATACTGGAATATTCTAGTTTGGGAGGGGGAGAGGCACACAGTGATTATAATAACATGGCTGCAAGCGTCTTGCTTCCCTCTGTTTGATATTCCAAAAAAGGAAGCAAGCGCAGCGCAGAGCACATCTGTAAGTAATGAACATTTTCCTTTTGTGTGTCATGAATATGATCCCACCCGAAGTCCCAGGCGGTGTGTTAGTGTGCACTGCTCCGTAGATCCCTATTTTTGTTGCCAAAAAATTTAATTCAAGACAAAGGTGGCTTCCCTTCTCTCTACGGATCAAGAATCTGAACGCATTGCTACAAACAGAAGGAGGCCTTGTCAGTGCGTTCAGCGTTCATTTTGTTTTTTTGTCTCCTGGTCTCCTGTTTCCTTGTTGCTGAGGAGGAAGACTTTTTGTTTAGTGTGAGCAATAAACCAATTTTCAGCAAGTATATTCTTTAAGAAACCTATTGATTAAATTTTGCCATGCAGGTGTTTCAAACTTCAAAAGTTACAGAAGGGAATAATGTGAAAATTCTCTCCAGGTCGCATATTTTGCTCTGAGTTGTCTCTAATTATTCTAGGTGATAAAGTATGAAGTGTGGCACGAACTTGGGCGCAGAGGGATAGGTATCTTTCAGCTGGTTTTATTCAGCTCCGAGATGGTGTAGTAACCGCTGAGGGTTGGGGATCACCAGGGTTTGTAGAAGGGGGAGCTGGTGATAGAGGGATTGGTAGATGGGTGTAAATCAGTGAGTGCCTGCGATTGGGCTGCTCACTGGGACCAAGTTAAAAAGAAAGGAGGCAGGAACTCCCGTTCTGCTTTATATGTCATACTGCTTGGGAGTAGGGCAAGGGTGTGTCATTCAGGTAAATAAGCACGCAAGATCTTTCTGGATCATCATCTGAGATACTGTTTTTAATTTGCCCAACAAACCACTTACTGAGCTCAGTACTCTTCTGTAGGATCAATAAACAAACACAGTAGGAAGGAAAATCATTTTGTAGCACCCAGTGCACCAACATGCATACGGTGAGGCAATTTTTTTTTTTTTTGGAAATATTGATTATATTAACTCATACATACAAGTTTTAGATGATCGGAACAATCCTCTGAAAAGATTTTGTTTTGGGGGAGTGAGGAGGGTCAGTGCTCATAATTGCACTGAGTATTTTATTAAACGAAGATTTTATTTGAGCTCTGTTGGCTTAGTTATTTTTAGTTATTTTTTTAAACAGAGAGGGGAATTTCTACAGTTAAGTACACTAACTTAGTGTTACTTTTTAAAACACTCCTCAGCCATTTAAATGTTCTCCAAAGACCAGGGCTGTGCCTGGCTCATTGGAGGCTTCTTAATGAGTTGGAGGTTTCTTCCAAGGTCACACCTTTCCTGGCAGTCCTCCTCACAAAATAAGGCGGAATTCCAGCCTGCCTTTTTCACCCCCCAGATTGATGTAAGGGTGCAGACAATTTGGTTGCATTGTTTGCATTTGTTAGGTAGGGTCTGAGGTGTAGTTGAGCCCTTCCCCCAGGAGGTGTGCCATACAGCCCTACATTGTGCCGGTTAGGTGGGAGCACACCAACCCCCCTCCCTCCTCTCTTTCCCCTCCTCTCCCGTCTGAATGTTGTGTTTTTTCTCTCCTGTGGGAGAGCAGTTGTTCACCTATTGGTTTCATATTAGTGGTGGCTCCATTCAACTCCTCAATCTCATTTTTAGATATCTACCTAGGAAAAAAATTATTTTACCATAAGGACATTTGCGTTAGAATGTTTATTGCAGCTCAGTTCACAATCGCCAAGGTGTAGAATTGACCCAAGTGCCCATCAATCTAAGAATGGATAAACAAACTGTGGTATACATGTGTGGAATACTATTTAGCCATGAAAAGAGTTGTAAAATCTCCATCTTTTGTACTTACCTGGATTTGGAGAACATCTGTCCTTTTTTTTTTCTGACACCATGAAAAGAATGTTAATGTACTTCTCCCAGATGTGTGGCAACCAGGTAACTTCTTTAAAAGGCATGGTTATTTCCTTTTACCAGATGGCTTAAAACTGGGCCTATCAGAAAAATGTGCGTTCTTCTACTGATGTTGGGCCTTTGCCATATACTAGTTCCAAGAGGGACATGGCAGGCAAAGGAGGGGATGCAGAGAGCCCTCGGTCGGTCTTAGTCTTGGGCCTCTTCAAGGAACATATCTCCTAAGAGGCGAGATAAGGGCCCCCAATCTGTAGGAGGCATCCAGCAGGAAAACCCAACATCAGGGGCCAGTCCCAAATGAGTAGTTCAGACCTGAAGGACTATAAATGAATATGGTAGGAATCTGTCATCTTCTAGGCCTTGGGTCATTTCCAAAGCTTCATGGAACTGGGGAAATTTCTCCAAAGCTGCCTATGATTTGACATTGTTATGACCAGCCTGGTTATCCTTGTGCCTCACACTTCACACCCAAATATGATTCTACCTTTATAACCTGGTTTTATTATTCAGAAGTGGGTTTCTTTTCCCAATATCCGTGGGTAAATCATTTAATTTCTTCCTCACTTTGTGGAATGTACATTGAAGTGTTTCTTAAGAGACATTAACGTTCTGTGTGTGTATAATTAATTCAGGACTAGTATAAGTGTCTGAGGCAGTTCTGAATGAAAGACTTAAGAATTTCTCAAGTAGGAATATTTGAGAATTTTTCCCCATGTGGCCTCACCTTTGGCCTCAGCTTTTTTCTGTGGATGTTCTGTTTGTCATATATACCAGATAGTAAGATAAGCCTGGGAAATTGTTAGGTACCGGATCGTTCTCTATAAACAAACCTTTAAAATAAGTGCTTGTATATCTTGTCAAGCTCGATAGAAAAAAATAAATTTTAATAAAAAGTGCTCGTAAAGACAACAGTATGCGCTTGTAACTCGGCAGCCGTATCTAACGTATTTAAGGACGGCAGCATCTTTTTCCAACAATAAGCATAGGCTCCTTGCCTTCTGCCACGGTTTTAGTTTGGATGGGGCACCTGCTTGCTAGAGATAAAGGTGTTACTAAAAATTAACAAATGGCAATTGGTGTACGTGCCTCTAGGCATCCTCCCTGTAGGAGATTTGCAGGACATCGTACAGAGAACAAACTATTAAACCAGAACTCTAAACTCTTAATGCAGTTTCCCCCATCTATGATGTCAAGAATGCTAGATCTGAACAACGTTCAACAGATATTCTGGGGGAGCAAATTTCCATGGTCAAAGTTTGAAACTGGTGGGTTACGCACAGCTCAGTGTGGCTCTGTATTGTAGTTCTTTTCAGGGCCTCTAGAATGATTATGTGTGAATCATAGAATAGGGAGGAGGGAGGAGGTAGACACAGCCTGGGGACCACTCCCAATGGCACGTTTGGGGTCCAGACTAGCACCTCTGAGTCGTCTGACTCCAGGCAAGCCTCAGTTCCGTGGTGGGCAGTGTTAGATTGTTGGAATGATTTGATGAACCGATGTTTATAAGATGCTTAGCACAAATTGCCTGGCATGTAATAAACACTTAACACTTAGCTACAGCTCATCCTGAGGCTGAGTGGTCTGATGTCATTCGTGTTGTGGGGTGTTACAGTGCTGCAGAAAGAGCCCAGAGTCAGGTGTCAAGAGCTACAGGCTCCTGTCCGGCCACCAGCTGGACCAGAAGATTTTGAGCCACTGTGGTGTCTTGTTTCCTCATTTTTGAAATAAATAGATGATCTTGGTGCCTATCTTGTCCAGTCAGGCTCAAAGCATATTCCTTTGGGCTTATCCCTAAGCCAGAATCGGCAAGTTCAGATTACCAAGAGGCATGTCATCTCTGAGTCATGGTGAGGGTAAGAGAGACTTTTAGCTAATTATTATTTCTCTTACAATGTGTGTTAGCTAGTAATAAAATAGTTGACTAAGTCATCTATGGTAGGATAAGCTAAAGTTACAGCCTGTTTGTCCTTTGTAATCACCATAACAGTTAATATACACTTGAGTCTAAATTAGGGCTGGAAGTGCCTTTATCCTAAAATGAAGAGGCATCATCCAAGTGTTTGTTGTCTCTGGTGTGATACAGAAATGTATTATTAGGCCGCATGGATATTTTATTTTTGTGTCCAAAGGCTAAATTTTGGAGAGTTGGGTCTGGAAGTCTGAGGTATCCATCAATATTTAGGTTTTCTACTTTCTGGTTTTGCTGTTAACCCTCGTTTAAACCATAAAGTGAGTTTAACACCTGCTGCTTTGAGCTTATATCACAAAAATGGAAAAGCAAGTATCCAACATAATTTCATATTAGTATTGCCACTAATATGAAACCAATAGATAAACAACTACACCCCCACATGAGAGAAAAACACAATTAAATTCAAGTGAGGGGGGAACAGAGGAGAAAGGAGGATTGGTGAGCTCTTACCTAGTGGGCACAATGTAAGGATATACAGCATACCCCTTGGGTGAAGGGCTCAACTACAATTCGAACTTTACCTAACAAATGCAAACATTGTAACCTCATCATTTGTACCCTCTTATTAATCTGAAAATAAATTTAAAAAATTTATCTTGACAGCCACTATGGCCTTGGCACTAGTTTTCGGCATTTGCAGGACGTTGACTCAGTGGGTAAGGTGTGTATTTTTCTAGGAAGGCCTTGGACTTCTAAATACCATTTCTACACTGGCAGTTTGAAACAGGGTACACATGCATTGGCTCAGTGTAGGCTTTACCTCCATAAGATACATTTTTAAAATCAATCTGTTCAGTTGCTGTTGCACAGATTGTCGTTGCTGAGAAGATGGATAGGTTGGCGATGTTTCTCACTAGAACCGGGGCTGGCGCACTTGCTCTTCTGTGCATCAAGTCAGCATTTTCTCTCGTCATTTTCATTACAAGTATCTTAAGTTTAGGCCAAAGCATTTTATGAAAATCTAGTTTTTAATCATCAAGCATGGAAGACCCTGGTGACCATTTCCATCCTTCAGGGAGTTTATCTCCTCTTTAGGGGATTTACATGAAAGAAATGGGTATCACCACACTTCTGGTTCTTCATGGCGCTTTTCATCTTGGAGCCTGGGGTTTGGGTGAGCAAAGAGCAGCAACTGCCACTAGAATTCTGGGGGAGGTCATATGATGAGAGAACTTCTTTCCGGGGGAGGCATTTTTATGTTATCCTGTGTATGATAAGGTGCTGGTAAAAGGGTTTGTAGCAGGGGAGTGATGTGCTTGTGTTTCAGAAGGGTCCTTCTGCAGAGAAAGGCTTGAGCAGTGACCAAGTCCGGAGGCCTTAGTAGTGGTCCATGCCCACTATGCTGAGGTTGCTGATGTAGGAAGCCCAGAGAAGAGGGGATGGAGTTGGGAGACAACTATGTATCTTGCCTGCCTTCTAGGTGTGTGTGGAGATAGAAAACTGAGCCAGATGTGCCTTTTTCTTTGGAAATGATGCCTGTGGAGACAGCTTCCGTTTCCCTGCTGAACTTGACACTAAGCAGAACCTTCTATCTCGGTCTGCGGCAGACTTTCCACTGCCTTGTACCTTGTTGCTTTCCACAGCTTCCCTTTGCTCTCCTGTATCCAGGTCTTGCATCAGCCAGAGGGAAAGGTCTGAAAGAGCAGCTTTGTTTTTCTTCCAGCTGTACTCTGGCCCCTGTTAGCTAACAGTGTTGGCACTGCCTCACAGCGGTGGTCAATCCCAACTAAACAAGCTCGTTACGAAACCCGGAGGTGGGCTGTGGCTTTGGCCTTCTGGACTGCGCCTCTGCATTGCCTCCCAGTTTACTCTCGTCCAGTAGTTCTGTCCCAGCGAGTGGGTGTGCAGAGCGTGTCCCCGGGTTTGCTGCTCAGTGAGGCAGACCCCATTTGGCTGGATATAAAATCAATAGTTTTCAATCACCCCTTTTCATGGCCGTCAGGGATGTACCTCTTCTCCTCCCAAGAGAATGCTCGTGCATAATTCATTCTCCTCTCCAAACATGTTAATGGTGAAAATCCTTTCAGCAGAGTGTGGACGCTTCATAAAAGGAATTTGTCATGTTTGAAAAGGTGGCTTTGGCTCGGCGCCTGTGGCTCAATCGGCTAAGGCGCCAGCCACGTACACCTAAGGTGGCAGGTTCGAATCCCCAGCCCGGGCCCGCCAAACAACAATGATGGCTGCAACCAAAAAATGGCCGGGCGTTGTGGCGGGCGCC
>CAUYQV010126940.1:0-34833 GCA_963574575.1 Galagoides demidoff | reverse complement strand
AGCCTGGAAGGAGGGAGGCTCCTGCAGCCACACGCTGACACATGGGAAGGAGCACCTGTCGAGGGAGCAGCCTGGAAGGAGGGAGGCTCCTGCAGCCACACGCTGACACACGGGAAGGAGCACCTGTTGAGGGAGCAGCCTGGAAGGAGGGAGGCTCCTGCAGCCACACACTGACACACGGGAAGGAGCATCTGTCGAGGGAGCAGCCTGGAAGGAGGGAGGCTCCTGCAGCCACACACTGACACATGGGAAGGAAGGAGCACCTGTCCAGGGAGCAGCCTGGAAGGAGGGAGGCTCCTGCAGCCACACACTGACACAGGAAGGAGCACCTGTCCAGGGAGCAACCTGGAAGGAGGGAGGCTCCTGCAGCCACACTGACACACAGGAAGGAGCACCTGTCCAGGGAGTGGCAGGAAGACTATACCCTGTGGGAGAGAGGCCAGAACAAGGTCGTCTGGGGGTGGGGGGTTTTGAGCTGCAGGTGGGTCCCTCCCTACTTCAGCATTGCTTTTGGAAATTAACTCAGAGGAATGGAATTTGGTGATGATTGTCTAGGTTTGAAGTAAAATGCTGTTTAGAACGACTCTGCCTGCCTAGGTGGTGGCCCACGATTCAGTCCCAGGGCTGTGCTGCACACTCATCTTTCTTAAGGTGCAGCCCCACCTGTGCAGCAGACATGGTGCATACACGGCAGGTCACCTCAAACACACGTCCAGGGCTCATTCAGCATCTTCTTCAATCCCTGTCCTACCGTGCCACTCATCAGAACGGGCGGTGAATTAACTCACATTGACCCCACCAGCACTCTGTCCCCACAAGCTCTCAGTCCCAGTTCTCTGCCCCTTCAGCTGTCCTCAGGTACAGTTGTGAGCACCAGCCCTCTGTGTCCAGACTGCGCTGAGTTGCCCTTTTCCTCTCCCTTCCTGGACCGTGTCCTAGTGCGGGTCCTGGTGGGCCAGGCAGGGCTGGGCACTTTCCCAGCTGCATGGAGGAAGGGAGGGGGCCTCACTCCTGCTCACAGTGGTGGGCTCACCTGGTCATGTCACTGTTCACTCAGATCTTCCTAAGGAGGCAGCTTGTGTTCAACTTACACTCTTACGTGGAAGAAAAAGAGAGTGGATTTTGGTGAGCTACTAGTAGACCGTTCCACTCAAGCACCTTTTCTCAAAACCTTTGAACCATCCTCTGTTCTTGTCACAGTGATTCTAATGAATCAGTTGTCTGACAATGTTACTGTCTTTCATTCTATAGCTGTCCAGCACTGCCCTCCTGTCCTCTTTCTCTATACTGTTCCAAGGCACCTTGGAGCATGCACCCCCCAAACTGGCCCATGCTGTCTCGTTCATTTTTTCACTCATTCGACAAATGTCTGAAATGCCGTCCCGTGAATTTGGAGATGCTGTTAACAACACAGCTGGGGCCAGTTTCTATGTAGTAAATAAATGAATGCGAACGCGTGACAAAACCTCTTAAAGGATGTCCACAGCCCTAAGAAGCATTTCCTTATCCAGAGTTTCCTAAATTAACTGACTCTAGTATTATCAGATACACTGAGTGTGGATAAACCATTTGTATGTCCTCAGGTCCCTGGACAGTTTGGGTGTGTGTGTGTGTGTGTGTGTGTGCCTGCCTGTGCCTGTGTGATTTATAGAACCAGCACTGGCTGCTCCTGCACCTGCTTTGCAGGGCTGCCCTTGTTGTGCGGGAATTTCCTCTGTCTCTTCCTTTTTGTTTCTTTCTAGTTCAAGTGTAGAGAAGACTCATTGCTCAAAACTTTATTATCTCTTAGGTCCAGAGAGCACTACATACGTCTTTAGTAATTATTTTCAATTCCTCATACACAGAAAAATGAGGTAAGGTTTGTTGTGAATGGATCGACAGGCTGAGTGTAGCACTCTGAGAAATGACGTGCACATGTTCTTTGTCATTTCCTTGAAAAAAAATGCATTATACACATCGTAGGCCAGGTCGCCACAGTACGAAACTCTCTGTTGGCAGTTATCTGAAAGGAGGGTATTGCAAATCACCGATTCAATCTCCAATTCCCACTGGCCTTTTCCTCCAGGGTCTCCTGCCTACTGTCTGTCTGAATGTGAGTGCATTTATGGAATTCCTGAATTTCAACTAAGGAATTATAATATAATTTCAATTAAGGAATTAATAATGTCCTGTGTCTGACACTTGGAATAAAATAACTGCTGTTACAGTAGATCATTCCCTGAAACAATGCTGCGTGAAAGTGGAAACCCTGGGAGGGCCCTGCCCAGTGGACACTGTGCTTTTCCACTGGCTTCTGTGTCACCTGTCCTTTTTATCTGCTACCACTGGGCAGTTTTTCTACCGTGTGACACTCCTTCTGGAGATTCATAGATTCTATTCTTCATCTGGAAATGAGAGGTGCTTATGTTTAATCACTGCATTAGTATTATTTCCTCATATTTTCCACTTATGAATTATAAGCCCTTTAAAAATTAAATCTGCTCTAATGGATCTCTAAGCTTACGTCTGAATCTGGAGATTTTTCTCTCTGTAATGAATGTATAATAAGTCAATTCAGCAATATCCAGAGTATCACATGCATTCATTAATGATTTTAATTCGTAACCATTTATTAAGCTCCTAATGCATTGAGCACCTGCATAATTTTACAGCAGACCTCAAAATATTTTAACATTTGGAGTCAACTTTGGAAGAATAGTAAACCTATATTCTTTGTTCAGATGTATTAATTACTGACTACTAATATTAAAGGTTAGAGTATATATTAAACAACTTGATTATCCAATAGACTATGGTTAATTAATAGAAATAACAGAATCTGCTGACTTAATTGTAATGACAAAGAACAGGAGTTTCCCCTCTAAATTATAGATTGAAACCCCCATTTATTAAAATGATCATTTAGGAGACAGTAGGCTGCATAATTTCTAAAAAGGTACTGTAGATTGCCTTATGTAAATCGGCTTTGAATTTTAACTTAAGTGTATACATTCAAGTCGCTTTCCTTTGAGTGAGTTAAATATAACTTCAAAATCAGTTAGCATCTGGGAGTCCAAACAAGACTATCAGGGAAAATTTCAAGTAAAACTACTTCTAATTCATTTGTTTGTTTTATTAATTCCTGGTGATAATAAAAGGTGTTATAAATAAGTGATTTCTGGCCTAGTGAGAAAAACCGTATCCTCCTTTGAGCATGGCTTAAACGCCTTGTCAGTTAGGCAAGGTCTCCCTTTAAATTATCACCCACACAAATATCATTCAGTGTTCAAGATGTTCATGAAAATCCCTCAGCCGCCATTTTTGAAAAGCATCCCAGTCTGTGCACAGGAATGAAATACAAGCTGGAAAACCTTGTGAATCAGCTGGAAATCTCTGTGCAATTACAGGCATCTAGTGAAATTAACCACGTTTAAGAGATAGGCCAGCGCGGCTAAGTACTCAGTGTTGTTGGTACGTTCTTAAAAAGTGGCTTTAAGTGAAAGGATCGACTGAGTGCTGCAGGAACCTAATTCTTGTTCATACCCATTAGACTGTGGTAAAATTGGACATCATTTCATTTAAACTCAAGTTTTCTAAAACCAAACATTGACGACGTTAACTGAGGGTGTAAGGTACTTGCTGTGTAAAGAAAACTTAGAACAAGGAAATAAGTATCCAGCATCCGTGACATGGGGAGCTGTTTTCTAGAAGGTCTGAAATTCAGTACAAGATAATATGGAAGGAACGTTCGTCAGGTGACCCTAAAAGGAGAGACAAGAAGCTGCAATAGAGAGGCGGGTTAGGTGTACGCGGTAGTGAGATGACAGTCTGAGAATCACACCGTGGACAGACCGTACCACATACACACGCTCGGGGAACCGTCCACGGCCAGAGTCGGGTGAGTCCGAGGCGCACAGTTCTACCTGGAAACCTAACATGGTCTGAAAGGAAGTGGGTAGGAGGTTACTTCCCTCAGTGCTTCCCAAATAGTGTGTAGTAAAAGAAGGGACGAGAAATAAAAGTGAAGAGGCAGCGGGTGGTGGTCAGCACACGAGGGTGCGCGCTGACCACGCCCTGCCGTGGCTGACACCAAGGCGTCCTGGTCTACATTGCACATGGTGGTCTCTGTGGAGTATGGGAGCAAAGACCAGCTGGAGGGACTCGGGAGGGGTCAGCCTGTGATAAGTTTTGGGCTTGGGGGCAAACAGCACACCCGGTGGAGGGGGCAGTGAGGGAGGATAAAGATTTAGTTGGTAGCAGGAAGGTCAGGGAAGGTCCAGCACTGAGGTCCAGGAAGGTTTTATGGTAACAATATGCAAGCCAGACATTCATTTTTAAGGGACTCATAGCTGAAAAGT
Source organism: Galagoides demidoff (assembly GCA_963574575.1). Taxonomy (NCBI): domain Eukaryota; kingdom Metazoa; phylum Chordata; class Mammalia; order Primates; family Galagidae; genus Galagoides; species Galagoides demidoff. The sequence goes on along the minus strand of CAUYQV010126940.1, from coordinate 30,496 downwards.
GTGTGTGATCCCCTGGGCAGGAGGTTGGAACTCTGTCCCGTGGATGTTGCTTGTTACACTTCCAGGACAGCTAAGATAAGGGTTGTTTATTTCTAAACCCTGCACTTGGATTCCACATGCTGGAAGCTGGGGATTTTCCACAGTGTTAGGTTTGTTGGAACAGAAAAGTTAATTTTTGGAATAAAACTGCCTGAGACTTCTCATCAGTTCTGACCCAAATGAAACAAACATTCACTTCCATTTAATTCGCTTAAATAAGCATCTATTGAGCAATGGCGTTCACAGAGCAGCGGGTGACGGGGCCGTTTGGCCCATTTATTATCTTGACTAAGGAGGCCACAGGTTTTCTTTTTTACTTTTAGAAAGTACAGTGGAGGGACCATTGCCATAATGGTGCATAACTTTTACCAACGTAACTCAAAATTTATAGAAGAAAATACCAAATAGTATTAATACCAAAATATTATGCCAGTAAGATTTGAATCAGTAAATATCAAGCATGTATACGCTAAGTTCTCTTTCTTTAATATTTTTACTTAAGCTGTTGTTGCTCCGCAGCATTGCCCAGGTGGGCCTTGGAGTAACACGTTTTTTGTGTTTTCACGGTATTTCTTAGTGAGTTTATTTAGCGCCACCTGCTGGCCAAGTGGTTAATTAAAGATGACCACCACCCTGGTTATTCCGTTTTAACTAGCATTTTAATCTTGAATTATGGAACAGCAGAGCACAATGAAAGGGTGTCATGCAAGTATTTATATTTTTCTAAGTAGTCTTAGCTTTATGTTGGTTTCATGCCTTGTATACTTTATTGGGAGCTTGGCAGTAATTGCTGTATGATGCAGTTAGTTAGTAAATGTGGGATTCTGCAGATTGCCGAGGCCCGGGTCCATTGCCGGTATTTACAAGCTATGGGCCCTGGGAAGGTTACTTAATCTATTTACTTTTCAGAAAACTGGAGACACATGTTGTGAGCATTAAAAGAAAATACACATATGCTCATGTGCCGGCGCACACAATCCCACTTCAGAACGTCGCCTGGCAGGCGGTGGGCCTGACGGAAATGCTGCTTCACGGAAATAAAATGAATGTCAGTTATTGGTTGAGTGTTTTCTACGCTCCAGACTCTAAACCCAGCGCATCACACACCAGGGGAGTAATTCCTGTGTTAGAATAAAGGAAAACGAGGTCTAGAGAATTGAAGGAACATCTCTGGGTGTGGAATTTGTCATTTGCTGAGCCGGATGTGGAGGTAGCTCCTTCCGGCTGGAGCGCAGGCCGGTGCCACTTCCGTCCCCTTGGTGTTTGAGGCACATGCAGTTACTAATTACCCAGAATGTCCTTTCTCCCAGAGTAATAAAATCACTACTTACCAGATATGACATCAAAACAACTGGAAGCAAAATATTGTTATAAAATTTATTCTATTTTATGACTTTAAAATAATTGTTTCATTTTTTAAATGCACTATCATTGCACCATCGATTTCACTGTACGTGTGTCTCTGTGTCTTCTGTTAGATTTTTGGAAAAGAAGTAAAAAATAAGAGTTTACTAAGCACTATTTCAGATAGTTTTCTCAGAAAACATTTCTATCACTGCTATCAATTACACTTCATCACCTTCAAAATAGGTTATTAAATACAGGTCTACATAGAAAGTTTTTGTAAAAATTTAATACGTGTGTATGTTTATTACCAAAAATTCAGACTTCAAAAACAGATAGTTTAACAGGCTTCACTACTATTACAACTTTAGCACTTTTGATTTGTAATTAGCATTAAAGGATTTTATAATCTACAATATAAAGTACGTCTGGGTGACTTCAATACCTTATTATAGGAGATGCTGGGATACTAAAAAATAGGATCAAAGCATTAAAAAAGAAAAACATTTCCAAAAAATACCGTCACCAGAAATCACAGGGAACAGGAGCTCAGGTCCATCAATAAGGGGCTATTGTTCTCCCTCCTGTGGCTGCTGCAGAAAATACGTTTAACACGTCTGAGTTCAAAGACACCTTTACACCTTCCTGATTTTCATACATTAAAAAAAATCACTCTGGGTACATAATAGTAGTACATCTTTACAGGGCACGTGTGATGTTTTGATACAGGAGTACAGTGTGAATCAATCAAGTCAAGGCAATTAGGGCATCCAGGGGCTCAGGCATTTAACATTTCTTTATGCTCAGGCATTTAACATTCCAGTTCCACTCTTTAGTTATTTTAAGGTATGCTCCAGCTTATTGGGGATTACAGTCCCTTTATTGTGCCATCAGATACTATTCATTCTTTTTTTTTTTTTTTTTTGAGACAGAGCCTCAAGCGGTCATCCTGGGTAGAGTGCTCTGGCATCACAGCTCACAGCAGCCTCCAACTCCTGGGCTTAACCAATTCTTTTGTCTCAGCCTCCCAAGTAGCTGGGACTACAGGCACCCACCATAACACCTAGCTATCTTTTGGTTGCAGTTGTCATTGTTTGGCAGGGCCTGGGCAGGATTTGAACCTGCCAGCTCTAGTATATGTGGCTGGTGCCTTAGCTGCTTGAGCTACCAGCCAAATACTCTTCATTCTATTTACCTATCGACGTAACTATATTTTTGTACCCATTAGCCATCCCCACATTGTCCCCTCTTCCCACTGCCCTTCCCATCCTTACGTCACCATCTCTGCACTCTCTGTCTCCATTGGACCAATTACTTTTAAAATTTAGCTCCTGCATATGTGTGAGAACGTGAAGATGTGTCTTTCTGTGCTTGGCTTATTTCAGTTAACATAATGTTCTCCAGTTCCACCTATGTTGTTTCCAATGGCAGGATGTCATTTTTTGTGGTTACATAACTTTCGCTGGGCATATGTACCATATTGTTTTTGTCTGTTCCTCTTCTGATAGACAATTAGGTTGATTCCATATCTTGGCTATTGTGAATAGTGTTGCAGTCAAGATGGGAGTACAGATATCTTTTTGACATACTGATTTCCCCTCATTTGGATGTATACTGGCCAGTGGGATTGCTGGGTCATATGGGAGTTCTCTTTTTAGTTTTGTGGGGAACCACCCTACTGTTTTCCACAGACGTTGCACTAATTACATTGCCACCAACTGGCTATCAGGGTTCCCTTTTCTGCACACCCTCACTAGCATTTGGTATTGTCTTTTTGATAAACGCCGTTTTAATTGGGATACTATATCCTTCTTGTTTTAATTTGCACATATCTGATGACTAATGATGTGTGCTGGGAAAACTAGATATCTATATGTAGAAGTAAGAAACTGGACCCTTATCTCTCACCAAATACAAAAATCAAAATAGATTAAGGACTTAAATCTAAGACCTGACACCATGAAACTGCTCTTTCAGCAGGACATTGGTCTGTGCCAGGGTATCTTGAGGAATACCCCCAAGGCACTGGGAGCCAAACAAAAGCAGACAGATGGGAATCATGTCCAGCTAACAAGCATCTGCACGACAAAGGAAACAGCAAAGGGGAGAGAAGCCTCAGAGTGGGAGAACATACTGGAAAGCTACCTGTCTGAAATATAGAAGGACTCCAGCAACTCAATAGGAAGAAAATAATCAAATAATCCATTTTAAAAATAGACCAAGGATCTGAACAGATATTTCTCAAAAGAAAATGGATTTTCATACTTTTTGGAGACTTGTTTGGTCACCATTATTGTCAGAGGCATAATCAATTGATGTAGAACAAATGATTATTACTCTATCATGAATGTCTAAGGAAACGTGTAAAGTAAGAAATTCATATCCTGGGATTGAGCTGAAGGGCTTTGTTATGGCATTTCAAGGCCACAAACTTGCCACGTCTGCAAAACAAAGTGCATGCCACAAAACCCCCCAACTCAGCAGGCACAGACGCTGCAACTAGAGTTGCATTCCTGTTTCTGTGGGAGAAAGGGATTTCTATGGGGCGATAACACAGCAGATTAAGTGGGCACCTGGCTGAAGGGTATACACAAAAAGTAAAGAAGGATTCAGAAGAATGTTCCATACCAATTTTTAAGTGAATTCATTATTTTAAAAGAAATCCTGACTGTTGTATATATTGCTTTGAGGAACACAAAGCAGCAAAGCTCTTCAACTGTTCTATTGATGTTTAAAATATGAAGTAAAATTTGTTAAGCTGGGCAGGGGGGAGCAGGTTGTGGATGAATGAATGTATTTCCTCCTTTTTAGGGAGAATGTCGCTTAGCTAAGTCAGTGTGTGTTATTTTATTCACAGTAGCCATTATTGAGACAAGATGAGTTTAAAAATTTGGTATGCTATTCTATGAACAGTGTAGAACCATTTAGATCAAGAAATAGCCCCTGGGGCAGCACCTGTGGCTCAAAAGAGGAGGGCACTGACCCTGTATGCTGAGGTGGTGGGGTCAAGCTCAGCCCTGGTCAAAAAACTGCAAAAAAAAAAAAAAATAGTTCCTATATCTTTGCTATTACTCCTCGATTTATTTTTTAAAACATGAGTATCTCAATAAAATTCTCTCTTCTACTACAGGTCCTGTGCATCTTAGAAGCCTTTGGACATGCCAAGACAACACTCAATGATTTGTCCAGTTGCTTCATAAAATATTTTGAACTGCAGTTCTGTGAGAGGACCAGACATATAACTGGAGGTAAATGTGCAGTCAGCAAGGAGATTCCCTGTGAGACAGCAGTGTGAAGGCAGGTGCAGAGTGAGGCAGAGGGGAGCCGAGTGGCAGCCAGTGCAGGGAAGAGGAAGTCTGTTCTTCCTCGTGGCTGTATTTATAAACTTCTTGGGATAATTCTGCAAAGTTATTACTGTGTTAAAGAGAGGATCAACCCTCAGGGATGTATCTGGGATGTCAGGTTATTAATTCTAAAATTTTTTATTATTATGAACTGAAAAATACTCTCTAATGCAAGGTGAACCTTCTCAAAATGATTATTGTGTAAACTGTATAATGCAGAACCAAACCCAAACCAAGAACAGCTGAAGCGGATCATCACTGCCGAATGTAGAATTGAACTGGAAGCCTCAGATAACTACAGCCTTACATATAACTTCATCATCACTGAAATACATTTTAAGTAAAGTAGATCCATATTTTTAAATGATTGAATGAACATAAATCCAAACAACAAAAATATCCTCAAACTAGAGTCAAACAGAACCTGTTCCTTGATTTGAATATTTAAATCCTTAAATCATTTAATCATTAAATATTTAAGTTATTAAATATTAAAATTCAACTAATGTAGAATTCACCTAGGATTTTACCTCTTTCCATTCAAACAGATTATTAATGCAAATTAATAATATAAATACAATCATAGGTAGAATGCCAAATCCACCTGGAGGAACCAACCATTTAAAATAACTGTTGAAACATCTTTCAGCACACAAACATTTACTAATGAAAAATAATTTTTGAAAGATCTCTATTTTATTTGGCTTTTAAAGTTGTCCCATCTTCCCTGCAGGAAATAGAAAGTTAGTTTTAACCATAATCTAGAAATGAAATGTTGTATTTTGCAGCTAGTGTGTATCAAAGTCAAATTTCTACTGATGGAATTTGATACGTAATATGCATGGAAGAACTACAGAAGGATGGTTTTAATGTTGAAGTTAGAGGGCTAAATCATACAATAAGAAATTTTTTTTGTTTTTAAATCTATAGCTTAGAATTCTGAAGCCCTCCCAACACCACACCACCACTCCTCCCCCACCCCGCCATTTAGGAAGTCCTCATAGTGATACGGGATTTTTGATACTGGATTTCCAGGCTCTTGGTCTTGATGATTCAATGAATGAATCAACAGACCACAGGATCCACAGTAGTTAGGTTTTATTCAACAGGTGTTACAACTGTCATAAAGAGCCAAACCTTGCAGAGCAGGATCAGCAGTAATATAGGTTTTATAAAGTCACAGCTCTTACAAAGAACCAAACCTCCTTACAGAGCAGGATACAAGTGTTACAGCTCTTACCCTTCTGCTCTCTCGGAGGTCTGCGTTTGGGCTCTCTGCTTAGGGGCTTATATAGGGGCAATTGTCCATTGAGCTTTTGGGTCCTGAAAATAGACCAATCAGGAGTAGGTTTTGGAAATAGACCAATGGGGATGCACAGGAGGAATGTCAGTGTCTTCCTGTTCCTGTGGTTCCTTTGGCTATTGGAGCCTCCCTTGGGGGAAGGAAGCTCCTCTCACTTGCCTACACTCCAGCCTGCTCCAGCCTGCTCCAGCCTGCTGGTTCCTCTGCCGGCTGCCACCACCAACACTGCCAAGGTGGAGGCGGCAGGTCCTTCAGCTCCATTCGGCTGAGCTGGCTGGTGCCACCTGTCTGGTATCAATAAGAGGATCATCAGCCTCCAATTCTGGTTTTCATGTCTTGGTTTTACGACAGCCCAGTGAGACACTCCTGTAAAGGAAAGACCCATAGTTAACCTTTTTCGCAATAAGGACAATTTTCCCTCCGATATCCTGGTGGCCTTAATTTGTAGCAGTGAACAGTCCCTTAGTGGGCAGAACTCACCCGAAGGCAGGAAGCTGGGATGTTAGAAGCTGGAGGTTCCAGCCCTCAGCCCCTGACATGTGTGGACTAAGGAAAAGCGCAAATATGGACTCTGGGAGTTTGTCATAAATGCAGAATCTCAGCCCGTGCCCCAGACGGCTGATGGAGATTCTGACCCTAGCCACTGCCCAGGTGATGCAGTGCCGGGTCAATCCCAAGGAAACCAGGGCAGCGCTCCTCGTGCACACTTAGTCCCCAGGGGAGAAAGGTCTCCGGGGATGTCGCTAGCATGCTAGTTTTTCCCAGTTCAGCATTTCCTTCACCTTGGGGCGGGAGATACTGTCACTGGTTTCTGAAGGTGTGTCTGGTCCTAGTTTGGTTTCTTTCTTTTTAGTTTTCTCTTCTTTTTTTTTGCATAGAGTTTGGTGTGTCCTCTTCTTTAGAAATGTTAACTTAGAAAACAGTTATGCACATACATTGAAAAGAACTGGGAAACTCGGCACTCACCACGCCTTGTGTTCATCCGCAAGCGCTGGTACCACAGGGTCCCACGCATGCGCCACAGTCAGCCTGCGCTCACCCGCGGTCCCGTCACCACTGATGTCACGCATACGCATGACATCACACATACGCATGACGTCACACATACGCGTCACCTCTGACCTGAAGCCGCGTGACGCCCACAAAGGCCCCCTGAATTGTGGAGGAGCTGTAAGCGCAAATTCAACAGCACTCGGGATAATTTATTCTTACGTTACACAGCCAGCCACCTGGGCTGGATTGAAGGTGTTCTCCAGTTTCTCACGCTCCATGTGGCCTTTTCACTGGCTCTCTTGATGTCCTGAACCCAGCTCATCACCTACGATTGTCGCTTTGTATCTGCCTGCTGTGTTCTTTGAAAAATTTGGCCAAATCATTTGTTGATTGATTTTTATGTTTTTTTTTAAAGTAAGAATAATACAACTGCTTAAAATAAAAACAACAATGCTAGTGCCGTTTGAGGTGCCTTGACACAGGGCGTGACCTGGACCCCACGCTGAGGCTCAGACTGGGAGGGGCCGGGCCCTGTCTCTGGTTCCGGGGAGAGCCGAGGAAGCTGCTCCGAGAGCGGCTGTCAGGACGGTGGAAGTTCAGCTGCCAAGCTTTTGGAGTCAAGTGTTGACAAAACTAAAGATCTTTACACTAAAAAGAAAAGACTGAAAGGAAATAATCGGACACATTTCCTCCGGAGTCCTGCGTGGTGTGGAAAAGCCACGTGCACAGAGGCGACATGGCCAGCGGCTGGGAGCTGGCGGCTGTCCAGAGCAGGGCTCTCCCGCCCACCGCAGAGCTCCCAGTGTGCACACTTTTGTTGCCCGCGTGTTCCTCACCCCAAACTGGCTGCGTACAAGCAATGCAGGGCACAAAGGCCACAGGGCCCGCCACAGCCCTGCGTCAGGCTGGAGCTCCAGCTCTCCACGTCCAAGTAGGAAGGGTCCAGTGCGCTGTTGGGCTGGCGTCTCCTGGCGCCTGTGAGCACACGTCGGAAGAGTGGACGTATGTTAGAATTCTAGAGCTGCTCCAGCAAATTAACACAGACTCAGTAGTTTAAAACAACAGAAACTCATTATCTCATAGTTTTGGAGGCCAGAAGTCTGAAATTAAGCCCACGTGCCCTGAGCTTCTTTGGGAAAGAGGAGGGCGCTTCCCAGCCTGTTCTGGCTTCTGACGGTTGTTGCCAACACTTTGTCTCTTGGCTTGTAAACGCTCAGGTCTCTGCTTCCCTTGACACGTGGCCTTCTCCTCCTGCCTGTCATCCTCTTCTTAACAGGACACGAGCCACATTGGATTGGGACCCACCCTAGCCCAGTATGACCTATCATCCTAACTTCAGTACGACAGTTTCCTCTTATCTAAAACTTACCTAAGTTTTTCAGTTACCCTTGGTCATTAGCAGTCCAAAAATGTAAATTGGAAAAATCCAGAAACAATTCATAAGTTTTTAATCATGTGCTGCACTAAGCAACGCGACAAAATCCATGTCCCCATTCTGCCCAGCCCCGGACGCGAATCCTCCCGTTGCCAGCACAGCCACCCTGTCTACACCACCTGCCCTTTCTCACTGAGCAGCCCTCTCCATACCAGATGGATCGTCATGGTATCACAATGTTCATGTTCAAGTCACCCTTATTTTACTTAATAATGGCCTCCACACGCAGAAGTGGTGATGTTGGCAACTCGGATATACCAAAGCGAAGCCATAATGTACTTCCTTGAAGTGAAAAGATGAAAGTTTGCAACTTAGTAAGTAAAAAAACAAAATTGCTGAGGTTTCTAAGAAACTCTGGGAAGAAAGTTTCTCCTAGCAGAGAAACTGTGAACAGTATATTGTTAAGATTGTCCTATCACCAGCCAGTGTCGTTAATCTCTTCCATGCCAGGTTTATGAAATAAAATTTATCATAGATATATCCACATAGGAAATAATAGTATATGTAGGGTTTGGTATGAGGATAGCCCCAGTTTCAGACATCTGCAGGGGTCCTAGAGTACACCCCTGCCGGTACGTGTGCCAACTGCAGCTCAGCATTATTGCTAATTCCAATTAAGTTCACACTCACAGGTAATGGGGGCCAGGACTTCCTCCCAATATATATGTGTGTGGGTCTCCTCTGCAAGAGAGACTCAGAGCAGAGCCACTGTGTCAGGTTCAACTTTTCAAACTTATTTTCAGTTTAAGAATGAATATTATCACTATTAAAAAAATAGGCATTGACCATTTTAACCATTTAAAAAAGTTGTAAGTAAATGTGATAATTTTTAATAATGTCATCTGTTGCCAATACTTTTAATGAAAGAAAAATCAAAGATGCAGTAATTTCAACTACCTTATTTAATTTCTAAAGAGACCTGAGTCATTTGCATCAGTCTTAGTTCATCAAATTGGAGGAAATATTATATCTTAAACCATATCAAGTAAATTTAGATTATAGGTTAATTTTATACTTTATAGCAGAGATGTTACCATATTATAGGATAGGGAGTATTATCATAATAATTTTAGCATTGATAAATGCTATACTTTTTCCTTATTGTTGGTATTGGTTCTACTATTATAATTTCATATCAATTATTTCATTAGGGATACAACCAAAACTTACAGTATATAAAATACCAGACTCACTTTTATGTAACATTAGCTGAAGATGGGGATTATTTCTTATTTTATAGAAAATGTAATTAATAAATAATATTCTAATCTGGCTTTCAGCCCAGTATTTCCCCCCATATGATTATTTGTTTTGTAGTATAATTATTCTATTGGCTGGTATGCCAACACCCGTCAGGATTTGGTGACTTATAAAACATTTTACTATCATATCCTGATATGTTTATGGAAGTTAAGATATAAATAGAAGGAAAACTCTGCCAATAGTAGATGAATTTTGGTTGAATAGTACCTTTCATTTGAAACTTGAGGTAATTTACTAGTGCCATTGATTCCCTAATAACATATTTTTATACAAGGATCCAAAGAGGTTTACATAGTGCAGACTTAAAGTCCACTTGGGAAATTAATGGGAGAGAGTGTAATAGATAATTTGTTCCCAATTCTTTCTCTTGTGATCAACTTCTTTCCTTATCTTTTAAGGGAATAAAAATAAAAGGTTGTCATTCACTATAGACTATCTACTAAATGTTATATAGTACACAAAAATCTTGCAAAACGTACACTGATAAAGTAGAATAATACACCGTATCTCTTCATCCTTGTCATCAGCTAAGTATTGTTTGTAAAACCTCAAATATGTGTGAAATGAGTTCTCATTATTTAATTTGTTCACAAGTCACTTCCTTCTTGGGAACGACAGATCAAGTCACAAAGCAATCTTGATGCCTGGCACAGTAGAGAAGGGGGGTGCAGACCAAGTCTCAGCTTGGCCCTGGGGTTAGCGGATGCCACTTATCTTCCTGTCTCACCTGTCACATTAGGGCACCAGACTCCAGGCTCTTCTGGGTTTCATTCAGCTGTTTCACTTAATTGCAAATAAACTACTTTTGAAGTTGACTCTTTCTCAGTCTTTATGGTGGGAGCTATAAGTGGTTTAACAGACTTGCCTCTGAAAGGGAGGCCTCTTCATAATCCTCCGTGCATCTTCATAACCCGTCCAGACCAGAGGACTAGGCACGTCCCAAATCTCAGTTGGCAACCAGGTATGCAAAACTGAATCATTCTGTTTATCAGAGATAAATCTTGGCTACTGACCAGACAATTTTTCAAGACAACAAAGTGATCTCTTCTGGATCTTTATTACCTAAGAGAATTCTATTCACCAGACACTGACTGAAAAACTTGCAGAGCGTCACCACCTTCCAGGACACAGTGTTTTCCCGTCCTGCATGGTGCTGGGTTAGGGGACGGTCTCTTTCAATGATACTTTCTTTTTCTTTTCTTGCACTTTCTTTCTTGTAAAGCTTACTTGTTAGAAAATGGTAGCAACTGTGAGTCCATCAGCCATGTTTATTACTGTACCCAGAATGTGAAGAGTCGAATTAGTCAAGGTCAGCCACATGTCCAGCTGTGTCAAAGACAGGAGTGTGTGGGATTCCGAGTCCCTTAGCTCCCTGGGCAGGTGTCGCAGTCACAGGAGTTCAGCTGCTGGACTCCTCTCCCAGCTCTATGGCCTTGGGCAGCCTCATTTTCCTCCTCTGTACAATGGCATATTTATCACCCCAAATTCTTAGAGCTCCTGTGACTACTGTTGCTTTTTAATATGTGGTAACATTACTTTTTAAATCACTTGCTTTTTTTTTTCTTTCACTCTTACTTCAAACCTTAGATTCTGAACCCTTTCCCAGATATACCGTGGAGGAACAACCCGGAATCCCCATGTGGGATGTGAAAAATATTTGTCTCTTGATCTTTTAAGTGCCCTAAAGACATATGAGTCTATTTAAGTTGAAATCAAAATTTACTAATGATAGGAAAAATCTTCTAACAAATGGGTCAAGACGACATTATCTATTTATGAAACGCAAACCTTAAAATTAGCACAAATTACATCGATAGCATGGAGAGGCCTTTGCCTTGTTTTCCAGATCCTGATTTTAAATAAACAAATCAGAGATATAACAAAAGATGAAAATCACATTCCTTATTGTCATTACACACTTACCTGTGTAGTCCTTTAAACATTTCAGTGCGCTTTAATTGATCATAGTGCATATAAAGGGCAGCGTCTCATGGCAAACAGCCTGGGCTTTGGAGATGAGCCACATGGGTTCAAGGCCTGTGACCATTCAAATGAGGTGATGTTGGAAAGGAACCCACCGTGGTGTCTGGTTTACAGCAGGTGTTTTAAAGGATAGCACCTTCCTCTTGGAGTCCAGAGGAAGCTGGGTCATTTCCGTCTTTTCTTCCCCATATTACAGCTGGGGAAGTTGAAGGTAAGATGCGTGGCAGTTAGAAGAGGTGGATACAGGAGCAGAGTCCAACCCTTTGACTCCTTGGCACTTAAAGGATGTGTCATCACCCATATTCTTAATGATTGTGAAGAATGAAGTGAAAAGAGACACAGCACAGGTGTGAAGGAGAACTCACTTGGCTGTACCAGCTGTCCTGTCCACAGTGTGCTTTTGCTGGTTGCTGATTGAAGTGTGGTGGGGCTTTCTGGGGGCAGGTTCTGATGGGTCATATATCTATAACTAGAGGGGTGGAACTGGTGACTGTGGGTGTCAGAAGTTTCTGGAAGGGTGGGACAGGAAGTTTTCTTTCTTGGAAGGAGAGGGCAGTTTATTTCCTCCACTTCTGTTTATAATGGACAAAAACTAGTATAGCTCTATAAAGCATTTTATTACAAATTGGGTTACATATAATCAACAAACATACACATTTTTAGTGCAAAACTTTTGGAGCAACACATGTTCATATGTATTATAGATAGTTGTAGAGGATTACAAGTATTTTTCTGGTCAAGAACATTTGTGACATTAAAGAGCTTTTAAAAAATACAAGTCTTGAGAGGCCAAGAAATCAGTCCGCAGGACGTCTTTTTCCATGCATGGACACTTGCACGAACGAGAAGTGGATCTTCTTTAATTTAGAAACCCATCGTTTTCCTTCCATTATCACAGTTTTTTGTCAGATATAACAAAATTCCTGCATTTTCTTTATTGAGAATAATATTAGAATTTCATGACCCTTTGAATTTCTGGATGTAGTTTGTTTGCTTCCATCTCAAACTCACTCAAGATGCTGGTTTTGTTTTGTCTTTTTATCTTTTTGGAATCCTACTGATCAGAATCCTGCTAATCCACAGCAATTTTATTCACTGCTGGAGATGAGCTAGCCAGGTTGATTAATAACTACACTGTCTCTGAATTTAAATGGATGGGACTGAAGTGATTCCCTGATGTAGAACTTGATTGGCTTTGAATACTGCTTTAAGCAAAGCTTGTCTACTGGCTGGGACGAGTGGGTGTCAGCGAACCCTTTCTCCAAGTCCGGGGCGTGACGAGCGTCCATTCAGTCTCCCCTGCTCCCTGATGTTTTTTGTGTTTGAGAACTGCGTGGAGAAGGAACGGAACAATCTGGCAGTTTATTTCAAAAATGTGCAGATTTTTTAAAAAGTCCCCTTGAGCAGTAAATTACTACAGAATTATTATTAAACAAAATGTTCTCAGTGAAGAATTTGTTTAAGAAGAAAAAAGAAAAAGGAAATGAAAATTAAAACCTCCACTTAAAATTACCCCCTGATTAACACAGAGACGTGCACACCCGTGCACACACACGTGGCCACCCACTGACGTTTATTGCTACTTCAGAACCCAACACTGCCCTGTGGTAATTTTAATATCACCTTTCAGCTTTCATGTCACCAATTAAAGCAAGATTTTGAAAGAAGGTATTTTATGTACTTATGACTTTCCTAAAAAGGTATAAGGAATATTACCTAATAAGAGATTGATTCTGATTTTTTTAACTCAAATAATAACTCTGATTAGCTAAATTGACCACTTACTAAAAGCCAGACGCAAAGCCCTGTGAAAAGTAGTTCCAGCTGTTACAATAGATTTGCTGCATTAAACTAGAATTTGGTCTTCTCACGTTTTTGCTTTTAGGCCCCTAAAATTTAGAGGCTGGACTCTAGAATAATTCTTAGCAGATTCATCGTGTGATTTTTATAGTTTGAATATAGGAAATAATCAAATCCATTTGCCCTCTGAGGAACCGCCATTCTTTGAGCCCTGACTCAGTACTGTCAATGGTAGATTATTACTTCAAAGAGGAGCACTGCAGTCATGCACATTTGCATTCACAATTCAGATATGTAATTGTTTAGTTACCACACATAATGTTAAGAATAAACGTATATTCAACTAAAAAGATGCTCCAGAAACAATGGGGACTCCATCATGCTGAACATGCAGCCGTAATTGTGATTAACACTGGCGTCTGTATTGCCCGTCCTAATCTGCGAAGCCAAATTGAGGTTGTGATCCCTGTGCTATGTCCTTTTGGCATTGTTCAGCTAGCAGGAAATGAATTTTCATGCCATAGATTTGTGATGTGCATTATGTTTTGTTTTCATCTGTGATATTTTAAAAACAGAGAATCAAAATAATAAACATTAGCTGTTCGCCCTATTACTGTATGTGTCAGGATGTGGGCAAATGGTGAGATGAACAAATACTTTTCACGGGGGGCCTTGCTTTGCAGACACATCACTCACTCCACTCCCTGAGTGGGTTCTAAACTTAACCATCCAAATATCTGTGTCACTCTCTGTCCCTATGCTATAATCCATACTTTAGTTCATTTTTATAATTTCAATGTAGGCCTTGAAACTTTCATAAACTAAATTTTATTTATTAAATTTTGTCTGCATAAATTCAGGTTATACTCTCCTTTGCTGCAGTGGGTTTCTTATAATGTGCCCAGAAGTGAGAGATTATTGTCTGTATCCCAGGGCCTTGATGGGACAGCACACATAGTTCTGACCTGGCTGCTGGTGACGCCTGTCAGAGAGCACAGCCGAACCCTTTTATGAGCACTGTGTTGATTTATACCATAGCAGCATGGCTGGAACTTTAAAACTGTGAGGCATTAACAGAGAACAATTTAAAACTTCTTTGATGCTTTTGTTATAGGTAAGAGCAAGTCTTATGTCAGATTGTACTTGTGCATCAAAATTTGATACTGGTTATGGGACAAGGAAAAAAATCGTCTCTTCTCACTATTGATTTTCAACCTCATATGAAAGTCCTAGCTCATGCAAACGCACAAGAAAATTATTTTTTAAAAAAATAACAGTAGACAGATTTGGAAGAAACAAACCTTTTTTGCAGTTAATATGATTGTCATGAAGAAAATCCAAAAGATCTGACAAAAATGCTTCCAGAACCAATATGTGATTATAGGAAGTTTGCCCAATACAAGGTTAGTAAATACAAGTCATTCACTTCTCTGTATACTGGCAATGAATAATTAAAATTTGAATTGAAAACATAACATCATTTATATTAGTTTCAAAAAAGTGAGATGCTTAAGTATATAACTAACAAAATATGTACAAAATCCATACAAGGAAAACTAAACTCTATGATGAAAGAAATTAAATAAAATTTAAATTAATGGAGATTTATCTATAGTCATGGATAGGAAGGCTCAATATTGTGAAGATATGAGTTTATTTCCAATTGATCTGTAGAATTAACAGAATCCTAGTCAAAATCCCAAGAGTTACTGTGTGAATAACAAGAAAGTAATTCTGAAGTTTACCTGTGGAGGTAAATTTCCAGAACAGCCCATACAACAAAGGAGAGCAGAGTTAAGGACTGACTCTACCCACCTCCAAGACTTACCATGAAGCTACAGAGATGACGGCAGTGTGGTGTTGGTGAGGTGACAGTCAGGTGGATCGAGTGAGCAGAACAGACACTAGGAAATTGACCCACTAAACACAGTCAGAAGAACAAAGAAAATTCAACGGGGAAGGATAATCTTTAAAACACTATAATGGAATGACCGTGAAACTCTATGTAAAAATAAATGAATCCAGACACAGACATTTCACGGAAATTAATTAAAAATTTACTATAAAACCTCAAGGCAAATACAAACATACAAATATTTCAAAAGATGACATGGGAAAAATCCTAGGTGATCTTGAATTTGGTACTGATTTTTTAGATACAGTACCAAAGGCATAATCTGTGAAAGTAATAATTGTTAAACTGAACCTTTTTAAAATTTAAAATTTCTGCTCTGTGAAAGACATTGCTAAGAGAATGAAATAACAGCCACAGACAAGGAAAAGATATTCAGAAAACATGTATCTGTAAGGGGCTCTAAACACGAAGAAAACAAACAAGGACAAAATATGCATATAGACCTCGCACCCAAGAAGATAGAGAGGTGGCAAGGAGCCGTGTGAGAAGGTGTTTAACAGCAAATGTCATTATGCTTCAAACTAAACATTAGACTCAGCTGCACACTCATTAGAATGGCTGAAATCCAGAACCCTGACTGCACCAAGTCCGGGAGGATGGCGGGCAGCGGGGACGGCTGTTCACTGCCCAAGGAATGGAAACTGGTACAGCCACCTGGAAGCCAGTCTGGCACTTTCTGCAAAGTCTCACCATAGAAAGGCATCGTGCTCATTGGTATTTACCCAGGTGAACTGACAACTTAAGGTCCACCCAAAATTTGACATCAGTTTATAGCAGCTGCATTCATAATTGCAGGAATTGGAAGCAAACAGCATGCCCTTTAAGAGGTGAATGGATAAACCAGCTGTGGTGCAGTTATACCTGGGACGTCATTCACTGATAGACAATGAGCTAATAAGACGAGGAACCATGACAGAACCTTACATCCGTAGGAGTAAACGAAAGAAGCCAGGCTAAGGGGGCTGCGTCCATGTATGATTTCCACTGTGTGACCTTCTGGAGAACTCGAAACTACAGAGACAACAAAAAGAGCAGTGGGTGCCAGGGCCCAGGGCAGAGGGCGGGCAGGGCACGTGGAGCGCAGGGGTTCAGCGTTTAGGGCGGGGAAGCTATTCTGCAGGGCACTGCAACAGCAGATCCGTGCACGTTCTGGAAACCCACAGAAACACACAGCACAAAGAGTAAATACTAATGTGAACTATAAATGTTACTTAACTAAAAGAAATCCATCAATATCAGTTCAGCAACTTTAACAAATGTACCATGCTAATAAAATACGTTAATAATAGAGAAAAGGGAGTGGGTTAGGAGTAGGGGAGAAAGGGATGGGCTGGAACTTGGTATCTTCTGTTTTATTTTTCTGGAAAACCTAAAACTGCTAGAGAAAATAAAGTCAATTTATTATTCTAGAAATGTCTCTGTTGGAAAAGAAGCCATATTATTATCTCTTGCAACTAATATACATAAATTTATGGAAATAAAACTAATAATGTCATTTAACAGAATCCCTTTTCTTTTCTTAACCAGCCAGAATTTACACGTATATGCTAGAGAAATCCAGACTCATCTCACAGCCTCTTGGCCAGAGCAATTTTCTCATTTTCTACTTGTTAATGGATGGGTTATCTGCTGAAGAAAAATATGGCCTTCACCTTAATAATGTGTGTGCCCACCGGTGAGTGACTCAACATTTTCTAATACTTGC
The DNA here is from genome assembly GCA_963574575.1 of Galagoides demidoff. Lineage (NCBI taxonomy): Eukaryota > Metazoa > Chordata > Mammalia > Primates > Galagidae > Galagoides > Galagoides demidoff. The sequence continues at coordinate 13,372 of CAUYQV010126940.1, read as the reverse complement.
CTTCAAATGGTGATGGCAGCTTGCCAGTCTTAGCATTGTCTGCCTACTTCCCGAGTAGAAATGGGAATTAAAAGATAAGTGTTGGATACGGTTAGAACCATCCACGTAACTGGATTGGAACTGTTGAATGTTTGGGTGAACTTGGATGTGTGTGAAAAACAGGTGTGGACTGAGAGGCCCGTTTCTTCCCACAGGGGTGGGAAGCATTAGTGTTAGAATGAGGCACCCTGGACGGTGATGGGGTGAGGGCCGTGGAGACTGGGCTTCCTGGACGGTGATGGGGTAAGGGCCGTGGAGACTGAGCACCCTGGACCATGATGCGGTGCTGGCCTTGGAGACTGGGCGCCCTGGACAGTGATGGGGAGCTGGTTGTGGAGACTTGGTGCCCTGGCTGCCGGGTGGTGATGGGGTGAGGGCCTCAGAGACTGTGCACCCTGGACCATGATGGGGTAAGGGCCATGGAGACTGGGTGCCCTGGATGGTGATGGGGTAAGCGCCTCAGAGACTGGGCGCCCTGGACCGTGATGCGGTGCTGGCCGTGGAGACTGGGCGCCCTGGACAGTGATGGGGAGCTGGTTGTGGAGACTTGGTGCCCTGGCTGCCGGGTGGTGATGGGGTGAGGGCCTCAGAGACTGGCCTCCCTGGACCATGATGGGGTGAGGGACATGGAGACTGGGTACCCTGGCCACAGGATGGTGATGGGGTGAGGGCCATGGAGAGTGGGCTCCCTGGATGGTGATGGGGTGAGGGCCACAGAGACTGTGCTGCAGGTACTTGCTCAGCCTGTTCTGCCAGCTGCCTCACCAGGTGTGTCTCCCCACCAGGACTGGTCCAGATTTGGACTAGGATGAGAGCAACAGATGAAAAGTCAGTAACCCAGTCCAGGAGAGACGTTTGTGAGAAAAGGCAGCAGGCGAGAACTAGATCTGGGGGCGACACTCAGAAGAACGGGGGATTATGTCACGTGTCTGCCATGTGGGTCTGTGCTTCTCAGGTGTTTGTTTCTGGGTCTTTGAGAATGGTGTGAGTTTCCTGTAGGAGAAGCACACACAGGGACAGAGGTGGCCAAGACGGTGGTGGAGGCCGCAGTGAGGGTGGACAGGACAGGCAGTGAGCCACCCTCCTGGTGTGCGCTGGGCTTGCTGGAAGCCTGCATAAAGTGTCTCCAGCCCTCTCTGAATCTCCACTGGCCAGTTAGCAACTGTGTCTGTGGTGGTCAGAGTTGGGGATGGAGATGGAGGCAGGCATCCTTTTCTAAGTGAAATGATCCATACGGGGCTCCTCCCAGGTGACTCCCGGCATGCAGACAGACACCTGAGGAGGATGGGCAAAGATCTTGGGAAGTGGGGATTGTCTGAGGTGGGCAAAAATATTCAGGGAAAATGCCTGGTGTTTGAGGAAGATAGTGAAGGCCTACAGTTGTGACTCGAGTTCCGCGGGCAGGAGGGAGAGCAGTACAGAGCGAGGAAAGGACGCCATCCTCAGAAGTCCGGATCCCATTCCTAGGGGCAGAGGGACTGGGTTCACTCTGAAAGTGAGTCTGCACTGGTGGGGGTGCCCCTGTGCTGGGAGCACCTGGAAGCTGGGAGCCGATGCCCGGTGTGGGTGCAAAGCCACCTGGAGCCACAGGCAGCAGCACAGTGGGGGGCAGATGCCTGGTGTGGATGTAGAGTCCACCTGGAGCCAGGAGCAGCAGCATGGCAGGGTGCAGATGACCAGTTTGGGTGCAGAGAGTGCCTGGCACTGAGGGCAGCAGCAGGGCAGGAGCAGGATGGTGAGGCAGGGCATGGGAAGGTGAGCTGCACACATGGATTGAGCATGAGGTGTGAGAGTCAGAGGCAGGAACAACTCTATGACTGTCCTATTCAATGCACAGTGTCCTTTACAGAGTGACAGGGCAGGAGAGACCAGGGTGCTGTGGTCAGAGAACCAGCGCAACGTGCCGCTGTTGGCGGGCACGGTGGGGACCCGTAGGCGGTGGAGCGCCACTCATTTTCCAGGGTGAGGGGATCGATCTCAGGTGGGAGAGGTGACCCGTCGTCTGTCCTTCTGTTGCTGCAGGTGCCCTTGGTGTCCAGGGTGCTGCAGGTGCCCCTGGTGTCCAGGGCGAGGGAAGACAGTGAAGTGGTCATAGCCCAATTTCCCACTGTGTTACTAATCACTGTCGTTACATTTTGGTGGAATATTACATCTGGCAGTGTAGGTAACTTTGGTCGTGTTGAGTCGGAGAAAAGTAACCAAGACATTAAAAAAGCCTTACTAGAATTGTGTTTTACTTAAAATAATGACTACTTTGTGTTTTACCATTTCCAAAATACAAAAGAAATTGAAAAGAAAAAGAAAACCTGGATATTGAAGTATGGTAGCCCGGGCAAAAGTGACAGAAACATATTGATTCTAAATGTACAGAACATTAGAAATACTTTTTAATCAAATTCCTTCACTTCATAAAGGAGGAATTCCAAGTCAGAGACCAGAGAATGGACTGAGAATGTTACATGACAGCAGTATTTACAAATCCCTGCCTTAGGTTAACTTTTCATTTTTCTGCCTGGAACATCTCTAACTGAACCTGCCCTTCTGGGGAAAACATCAGACTGCACATCGCGGGTACGTTTTGAGGGCAGTCTGTGAAGAAGGAAAGCCCTCTGTGCTTCTGTGCTTCCCATCTTTCTAACTAGCAAAACTCAAAGCCCCGTGTCCTGTGTCCTGTGTGTGCACCAGGGTGTGCACTTGGCATTGGGGCCACAGACCCACGGAAGAACAAAAGACAACAATCGAATCTGCCATTCAAAGAAACCATTTAACTTCTTGATCTGTGGCAGGAGTCTTTTGAAGTATGTGAGTGTGGGAAGGAAGAAAACAAGGGTTTCTTTATGAAAGCCCAGTTCTGACATTCATTTCTCTTTGCAAAAAGAGACTCTGGAATCACTTAGGCTATTTAGAAAGTCAAACAGTCAGGGGTGACTTTATGAGGAGCTCCAGCAGGAAGGAACTCAGGAAAATCATGAATAATTCAATTCTCTGGAACAAAGCAGTTACTTTATCAAAATGTATTCTAAATATCAAATGCATCCAAAACAACATCTTCCAGTGAAAACATACACAACCACTCCAGATTCATAGAGATATCAACTGGATCATTTGTGCAATAAAACGTCCACAAAAATATATTGTATGATAATAAAACCAGCTATTTGGGGAGTTTTGTTCCTCTCACTTCCCTCACAGTGTGTGTCCTGCGGCCGGCACTGTAAGGTGTTTGTGATTCATCTCATATGGACCTTCTTACATTTGCAGTATTGGTGGATCTTCTACTTTGACAATGTTGGTCAGGTTTGAGGAGTTTATATTATATTAGTTTATACTTAAATTTGGGTTGAGATCTAATCTTTGTTTAGTAGCTATGAATATTGAGTTTCATGATTTTGGAAATTGTGATGCTTACTATCAGAAGTATAGATCTGAATTTTCTAGCTTTCTAGCCCTTCACAAACTGATGGTCCTTCTGTTTGAGAATCTTTCAAAAGACTCCTACCACAGATCAAGAAGTTAAGTGGTTTTGAATGGCAGATTCAATTGTTGTCTTTTGTTTTTCCCTGGCTGGTCCTTCTGTTTAGGAGGACTTTTAAGGTCCTTTCTCCTTAAAATTGGTGCTCATAGGCCATTTGTAAAATGCACAGTACCATGCTAGAATACTAGTGCATCAGAAAAGCCATATATATATAACATATACACACACATATACAATATTCATGTATATCTGCATGTTAACATTGAGAATGCTATCATTATTATCATCACTTTTACTTGCCTGATTTTCTTCAAAAAGATGTTTATCTTTCCATTAAGTAGAACAGACCTGCCCATAGGTAACCGTCTGAATGTGTGTCTCCTTGCTGACTGCTCGCTCCGCAGTGCAGCCTACAGTGGAAGTTTGGTAGACACAGCAAACAAATCGCCAGCCTGCCTCCCTCGAGCTCGTCTGTCTCTCCTGTGTTCATGACACCTCCTTCCCTGCATGAAACAAAGTGAAATACACACGGAACAGTAACTTGAGATTAAGGTTCACTCAGTAGTTACCCCAGCTTTGCGTGCCATGAACTCACCAACGAAAAGAGACCATTGCTGCTGTGGCTCAGGCTCGTGTAGTTAAAGCTACAAAGTGTTTTTAAACTTTGACTCTGGGGAACTAAAGGTTTTCCCAGTTTCATGTGAAAATTTATGGTGGTTTATTTCAGTGTTAAATGGACAAAAAAATACTTTCCTCTTTATGACATGGAAGCAATAACTAGAAGCAGCAAACAGCATCTTTGCCTAACTGCGGGGTGCCAGTGGTCCAGCCACGGACACAACCCTCTGGCCTAGCCGGATGAAACCAGCAGTTCTAGCCCTTTGGGGAAGTGTCTTCCTCCAGTGTGACAACGGGAACAGGCCTCCTGTTCTCCAGCACTTTGAGCAGTGGCAGTAAGACTGCAGGTATCTAGAATTCCACAAGGTGGCGACCTCGCCAAGCCAAGCAAACAAACAAACCGGAAAGGGAAATCACAAACCCAGATGCTCTTCATTTTCCTTTTTACCTGTGGTTCTTCCCATACATTATGGCTCCTGGCTGTTCTTTTTACAAGTGCTAAGTTTTTTTCACAAGTGCTATTTTTCTTCTCGTTGTATACAATACTGATATTACATCTGAGAATAATTATAATTTGTAAATTTTGTAAATTGAGACTTAATGAACATTAGAAAAATTCATTAACTGCTTATCTTTAACAACTTTAAACAGCTCAAATGGGTCTAGTTCCCCAACATCTGGGCCCCTAAATCAAGCAAGTCCCTCTGAGTCTCTCCTGGTGTGCTTAGCAGTGGCAATGACCCTGGGGCTGCAGAAGCTTTTTCCAGCAGAGTCAGGTTTTGAACCACAAGCTGAAAGGAAGCTGTAGGTTGACTCAGGGCATGGGCCCTGTGTCTGACCCCCAGTGTCAGGGAAAGGAGCCTCTGACTCACAGTGTTTGAACTTGTGATCCTGCCAAGGAGGGTACCTGTGCCGGAGAAGCCACAGCAACTACCAGGCAGCGAGTTTGCTTTCTGTTTTAGTTATGATTATTGAACTTAACCTGAGAAAGTTTTGCATAACTTCAGAAACAGGTGAGGGAAAACTTAGACACTATGGGACGAGGAGTAGACTAAAATGTTGACTCTGCCACACTTCTTAGGCAAGCAAAGCTCGAAAGTGCCGCAGAAATAAACACTCAGTCAATTTCTAACCGACTCTGATTCCAGATAATCTAAGTGACAGTCGCAGTGGTAATCAGGATGATCTGTGCAGGACTTCCCGTACGCCAGGCGCTGTCTGAAGCACACGCCTCCCTTGAGTGGGTAAACCCTCATTCCAAGGAGGGGACAGGGGACGAGAGGTCATGTGCACATCGTGTCGTGGTTGAAGGATGAAAACCCTGCTGTCACCAGGAACCAGGATCTGAATCCAGTCCTGCCGATTCTTAATCTTCCCTGCGTTGTCTGCTGCCTGTAAACAGCTGTCACTGCGTTTGTCCCCTGGTGTCAGTGGGTGGGGATTTTTTGTTTGTTTTAATGAAAGGGAAAGCACAAGGTCAAGGTCTGCATGGGGGTGTGTCTATTTAAAATTGCTGAAGCAAAACTAGGACATTCTAAGCATTGTCATCTCTACCTGCTATAAAAAACAATTCTGGGCCTTTTTTAAATTTAGCAGAACAATAATAAAACTTGGAACTAATACAGCTTTTATTACCCAAGCTGAAGGTTATGGATAGCAATTATAGAAAGGGTTGGGCCACCTCTGTACACGGGCAGGTTAATTTCACTAAGAAATGGCAGCTGCCCAGCGAGCCAGAGTTGTGGCTTTCTCACCTCCTCACTGCCTGAGATCCGTGACCTGAAGGAGGAAAGAGGAGCAAACAACGTGGGTGCCCGCACTGCGCTGTCTCTGTCGCTAGTCTTCAAAGAGTCGTGGGCATCCTCAGTTGTATTTATAATATGTCGGAAGTACAGTTAGGTTATTTAACTGGTTAATTTAGTAAATGAAAGAGATGGATTTCAAAGCCAGTATATTTGGTTTCAAATTTTCTGTTCATCATAACTCTTTGGTAGTTTAAATAGTGAACTCTCATACATTTAAGGACAAAACGAAGAGAAAGTGGCAGAGTGGCCTGGGGCAGGGATGGAGTTGTCATCTAGATGATGTAATTGAGAAGAGCAGAGGTGGTGCTTGGTACAGGGCTGGCCCTGAGCCTGGGGCTCAGACACTGCCTCGCACTCTCTCCTCCCTCTCTCTCCTCTTTCCCTCTCTCCTCTGTCTCTCTCTCTCTCCTCTGTCTCTCTCTCCTCTTTCTCTCTCTCCTCTCTCTCTCCCTCCTCCCTCTCTCTCTCCCTCTCTCCTCTCTCTCTCTCTCCTCTCTCTCTCTCTCCTCTATCTCTCCCTCTCTTCCTCTCTCCCAGTCCCTCTCCCTCTCTCTCCTTCTCTTTCCCAGTCTCTCTCCTCCCTCTCTTCTTTCTCTCTTTCTCTCCCTCTCTCCCGGTCTCTCCCCCCCTCCTCTTGCTCTCTCTCTCTTCCGGTCTCCCAGTCTCTCTCCCTCTCTCTCTCTTTCTCTCCTTCACTCTCTCCCCCTCCTCTTTCTCTCTCTCTCTCCCTCTCTCCCAGTCTCTCTCCCTCTCTCTCCCTCTCTCTCCTTCTCTTTCCCAGACTCTCTCCTCTCTCTCCTCTCTCTCTCCCATCTCTCTCTCTCCCCGGTCTCTCCCCTCTCTCTCCCTTCTCTCTGTCTCCCAGTCTCTCCCCTCTCTCTCCTTTCTCTCTCTCCCAGTCTCTCTCCTCTCTCTCCCCTCTCTCTCCCTTCTCTCTCTCCTCCAGTCTCTCCCGCTCTCTCTCCTTCTCTCTCTTCCTCCCTCCTTTTCTCCCTCTCTCTGTTTTCTCCCCCTTTCCCCATCTCTTTCTTACCCAGCCCCCCATTTTACTTGTGTGTGTTTCCTAGCACAGAGGGGAGTTGTGACCACATGTGCCCTAGACGTCCCTAATTTAGAAGCTAATGACGTCACACTGGACCACCTGCCCTCAATGTTGCGTGTCTGTGGGGGGCAGGGTCAGCTTTGCTGTTCAGCAGTGTACACTCTCTGTTCTGACGTAAGAATTTAAGGCTAATATCAAATTTGGGGAACATGTGAAAATATACCTTTTCTCTGTATACTCAGACTTTTTCTCAACTTTTGCTTCTGGCCCGTGGAATTCCAGGTAGACAGAGCCCCCTTCCCAGTCACCTGAGCGTTCGCACCAGCTGGTCGCTGGCGTTAACTGCGGCAAGTGCTGGACGTGTGGACGTCAGCTCGCTCCTGGCGGGACCCCACCCACCCTGCCTGCCTCACTGCACATGGTCTTATCTTTTGCACTCCTAAAATCTCACCCTTTCACCTCACATTGGATTAACTTTTTCTGTATTCCAATTTAAATATGAACTCTCCTAACTCATAAATCTTTAATAAGCACTGTTTTCTGGCCCAGCCAAAAAAATCTCCTGGGTGAGGCCAGGCCTCAGAGATGGGCAGGGCTTGATGGTGTGTACTCTGCCCTCATCTCTACCCAGGTCTCAGCAGTTCCCACGGAAGTGGGCTTGGCCCTCAGTCCAGTGAACATTTAGTCCTTTGCTCAGTGGAGGGAACCTGACCTGATGCGGGTGGTCAGGCAGCATGTTGCCTCAGGTTCAAAGCAGCAGGGCACGTCGCATCAGGACAGGGGGAAGCTCCCTGGTCTCACTTTATAGCCATCCAGTGCCATAAGTTAGATGTCAGGAGACAATCTCAGGGTTGTTAGGAGCAAATAAAAGTATGAATTTAAAGCATGTTGGACTAAGCTCTCAATTGCTTATTCAGAAAGTTCAGAAAACTAAACATTTACCTATGAATCATGTTCTGGTAAAAACATGACCCAAGCTGAACCTGCTTAGCCCCAAACCGAAGCCTGAGTGGATCTGAAGGAGCTTACAGTCCTCGTGTGTTTCCCTGATGTCAGTGTTGATGTGATTCTCCCCAGAATTAACATGTTTGGGTAGGAGCTACTTTCCCCAAATGGGGGTATTAACAGCACGTTAACTTCAAAATCAGGGATCCAGAACATATCTGTCTTCAAAAGTTTAGTATAGAGAGTCCTGACCTTGTGTAATTTCACTTGTTTGGGTCTGAAAACATAGCAGGAATGATATTTCTTACCAAAATATGCATCTTCCCTTTTAGGACACAGGCCAAAATTTTTGCTGGAAAACAGTCAATGTCCTGGCCTCTGTGTCTGGGCAGGAAGGTCCTACTCACGGCCATCTTCCCTCCTCCCCTTTTTCTTCTCTATCTCTCTCTCTTCCTGTGTCTGTCATCTCTCTTTCTGAAGTTGGTTATTCCTCATAAACAAAAATTATTTTATCATCCCCCAAATCATGAAGAACTGTGTGGGGTGGGCTGCTCACCAGGCAGGATGTGGAAGGCACAATCCCCGTTGCAGGTGGCTGTGATGCCACTGGGCATTGAGGCAGGCCTCTCATAGAGGAAAGAAGGTTGAGCAGCTCAGGTGTCTGCCTTGTGACCCTGCTGCCACTTCAGAGGGACAGGAGCACAGTTCCATGTGTGTGAATCCTCTCCTTTCCTTTCCCCAACCTGCTAACGCGGCTATAGCAAACCGCCACGCACATGGCCAGGCCCCTCCAGTGCAGTCTGTGTCTAGCAGCTGAGGTCGGCAGTTACTCTCCTGACCTCTCTTGCTGGCCTCTCCCCCCCCAGGGGACACTCTGTGCCTGTGTGGGCAGCCCCAGGCCACCATGTCCACTGTTCCTCTCTCTGGTCTAGAGTGACCCTCTGTCTGACAAACATTCCAAAGGAGTGGGCCTGTGCCTGGAAATCCAGGGGCCACAGTCCACATCCAGCCCGCACCTGCCTGCTCCAATCTGGCCTCGTCTCCTTTCTGACTCGCTGGCCATTTGCTGACTACTTTTGGACGTGAAAAGCCCTCTCTTATTGGTGCCTCCCATGTGTGCCCCCCACAGCTGCGTCTGAGGGTTCCTTTGTCACATTTGGGGAACACCAGCCAGATGAGGCACAGCTGAGATTAAATGCTGTTCTTTGTCCTGTCGACATAACCACGTGGCAGAAATCAGTCGATATACACGAAGAGCTGTTAGCAGAAATCACAGCTGTGTGGGCCTACCAAGTCAAGCTTCCACTGTCACTGCCATGTGCAGAGATTACATCCTCGGTAAGGGGTGCTGCTGTCATCGCAATTCATGAGCAGTCAGTGATAAATGCAGGGGAGCTGCTGAGGGCAGCGCACTTACCAGCCCAAGGCCCAAAGCTTCGTTCAGGACCCGCCTCTCCCCAGCTGGGTCACTGGGCCAAGTCGCATGACCTCTCTGTGTTTCACTGGCTTCCCCGTAGACCAGAACTAGCCCAGCACTGTGGTGAGGACTGTGGGGCCCTGAGGAAGGGTGGGCTTGCTTGACGTCTCCGACAGGAACTGCACCTCAGTCACCAACAGCAACAGTTCCCGGCATGTGTAGACCCTGGATATTTGTGTTTTCTTGAGTCTTACTATATTAAACCAGGAGTTTGTAACAAAGCCACAGAGCGGCAGTTCTCAGAAGCACAGGATTTGTTCACATCTGTCTGTACAAACTTCTCTGGTTCCTCGAGCAGCACAGTGTGAAGTGGCCCCTGCTGCCGTGTTTTCTGTAGTCTGACTTACAGAGTCATCCCCATTTGTAGCAGGAGGGTGGGAACCCTGCCTTATTCAGGACTGTGACCCGGTAGGGAAGTGTGAGTGGTATTAAACATTTCCACAATGAATACATTTATGAATGAACAAGACTTATTTGCTGTGGTGATAAAATGTTCATCCGTGGAAAGAAATTCCTATTCTCACCTACGGAGGAATAGATGGAACAGTTGTAAGCAACCCCCCCATCCACACATACACTCTGAGTTTTTAGCATTCTGCACAGAACAAGTTTGATGATTGATAATCAGTTCCTGTAAACTGCTGCTTTACTCTGGGTATATGATTTACCGGATCAAACCCTTCTGTGCAGCGTTTGCTGAAGCGCAGACCAGCTTGATAGCCTGTGGTTACGCCGCCAGCAAGTTCCAGGTCTAGATCTCGCCTGTCTATTGTAACGCCATCAGGATTTTCAATGCCCCACATTAGTTGATGTTTGTAAGTGGATCTTCGTTTGTCTGTGGCTCAAATGTGGGATTGATTCCATTCAGGGGTGATTTCAATTTCAGATGGAAGAGATTTCCTATCTGAAATGGGATTTTGTGGGAAGCGAGGAGGCCCTTTCCCGTAGTAGCGCTGGAGAGTCCACTGATGGGGGCTCTAAGCCGAGAGAGCAAATGCTCAGGGCGTCCTCACACACGCACTGTCCTTTATCAGCTGCCTGCTCTGCCCTCCTCCCTTCCCCGCTGCCGCTGCTCACGGAGCTCCTGCGTTTTAGTAGAACATCATTTCAGGAGATGAGGTTAAGAAAGACAAGAACCCCATTCTTCAGTAGCACTTGCTGACATCCCCTGTGAACACGGACGGGGCAAGAAGGTGGGAAGGGGCCTCTCTCTCTGCTGACAGCGGCTTGGACTTCACCAGTTCACTTGTTTAATTTAATCCTCCCCTAACAAGTCAGCAGTAAATATCCACTGTTTTTAATTTTCCTAAGTTTAGCAGCTTTGGTTTCATTAAAGTTGAGATTTATTGTTAACTCTTTGAAATATTTGATACTATAAATATAAACATTGAAGTTATTCAAAGCAGAAAATTGGGCTGAAAGGTAACATCAGAGCGACCTTTAGGGAATGATGGCAAAAGAATCCACAGTCCCATAAATGCATTTAAATGTATTTCTAAGGAGATATATAAGTTTAAAAATTAAAGATGAATTACACATGAAGATACATCTGAGTTTATCACATTCTTCCTGGTAATTTTATTTAATTAAAATCCTAACAGGTGGGATTGATTTAGAGAACCACAGTTTCTTGATAACAATAATATTGCAATGGTGTGAGTAGTAACAGTGAAAGGCAACCCAGTTTTTGTTGGGGTCCTTGTTCCATTTTCTAAGATTGGGAGAAAATAATTAAAACAGAATATTAGTTATTCCTGAGTTAACAAATACACTGAGCTCTGAATAGTCATGCCTGCTGATGTTGAAGATTCCAGAATCCATCTTCTGCAAAATGGGCCTTACATATTATCTGTTGATTTTTACTCTTGTGTATAAGTGATTGATTTATACCGTTCTTGTGTAACTTGCTTGGATTTCTCATATTAGCAGTGCAAAACTGGAATGTTTCGACTGCAACCGAAGCATTATCATGTTCACCTTTACTAATAATAAGGTTTTAGAACATTTGACTTTCAGTTCATTTTTAAATATACATTTTTAATGAAATTTAGAAAACATATCTGGGCTTTCTCTGGAAAGTGTCCTTATGTAGAAGTAATTTTGCTCTGAAAGCACAATAGGTGAGTAGGGACCACTTATTTGGAGTATTAGCACAATATTTGAAATTACCACTTTGTGAGTAATAGTTTATTGTGATTAGTAAGCATTATTTTAAAATAAGCGTGCAGGTAGAAACATTGGAGTAGTTCCAAGGAGGTTAGCACTAGACTGAGAGTAAGTGGAGTTTCCTCTGAGTGCTCATGACTCACGTTCAGTCATTTCTCTTAAGCTTATGTTGGCTTTGTTTTTAAAAGGCAGTGTTATAATGTTATATGTAAATTTTATGTTATATGACATAATGTTATTGAAAATATACAGCATATAAATAATCACAACAGGTGCAAAAGATATATTTAACTAGAAATTATTTTAAAATATCAGCAAAAACAGGTCCAAGAGAGTAGTAGGTCCGGGAGTAGACCCACATTTTCATCCATTTAGTTCTCGACTTATTCGGATTAGTTGTAATTTAAGTAGGCATTTTTACTTGGCTTTTACATGAGTTCTGTGTGTCCAGAGCTCAGAGGGTGTAAGGGACATGGCTCCGGCCAGATCAGGGGCTGGAGTGGTGTGGAGTCGGAAGATGGACCCCACAGCCACCCTGGGGGAGATAGGACCTTTGACTGCTTTTGGTTTGGGAAGGGAGTTTGCCAGAATTTACATTCTAGAGTGATAACATTGACTACGATGCAGAAAGTAGATTTCAGGGACATGGGACTGGAGACAGGAAGACTGAGGCTCCTGCAATATTTTGGTACATTTGAATAGATGGACATGAAGGCAGGAAAAGCCTCAAGATGCTCAGAGCCTGGGTGTGATGGGAGCAGGGAGGGGAGGAAGGAGGACAGCAGAGGGAGGAGGGAGGGGAACAGAGGGAGGAGGGAGAGGAGCAGAGGGGGAGGAGGAAGGAAGACAGATAGAGGAGGATGGGGAATGGTGAGGGAGGAGGGAGAGGGACAGAGGGCCAAGGGGAACAGGGAGGGAAGGGGGCAGAGACAGGAGGAGGGTGATCCTCTGAGGTACATGTGAGTGAAGAGTCAGCCTTATCAGGTGAATTTCCATCAGGGGAAGAGTTTTGAACATTGATTGAGAATATTCTAATTACTGAAATTGAAAGAAAGGAGAGAGACATAGGGTATAAATAAGAGAAATAATTCATTTGACAGGAATTGAAATTCTCTTTTAGTTCTGTCAAGTTAGAAGAAGTTGTTTGCCTTATTAACTGGTTACAATCAGCATGGAAGTTTTTGCATACTGTTCTATAAACGTTTGATGCAAGTCATGGGCGGGTCCCAGACCAACCAGGGAAAGAATACACTCCTCAGTAGTAACTGTCAGTAACGGGCATGTGTCTGCCTACAAGGGCTGTGCACACTTGGAAGCCTCCACACAGGCCCTGCCTTGGCCAGTGTTTAACACATAGGATTGTGTGTAAGTTTGCGCTTTGCAGCAGGGCCAGGGACACACAGTGCTTTCTCACTGCCCTTCCCCCGACCAAGGAGGACTTCAGCACCTGCTCAGCCTCACCTGGACTGTCTTCGCCATGCACGCTGCCCTTCTGCCTCCTCCTCCTCCTCCTCCTTGCCCTCCTCCTTCTCCTCCTTCTCCTCCTCCTTCTCCTCCTCGTCCTCCTCCTCCTCCTCCTCCTCCTTGTCCTCCTCCTTCTCCTCCTTCTCCTCCTCGTCCTCCTCCTTCTCCTCCTCCTCCTCCTCCTCGTCCTCCTCCTACACCTCCTCCTCCTCCTACTCCTCCTCATCCTCCTACTCTTCCTCCTACTCCTCATACTACTACACAACAACAACATACTACACATACAAATCCACCTAAAACACCACCACAACAACATAAACCAAAAACTCAAACACAAACTA
>CAUYQV010126939.1:0-25927 GCA_963574575.1 Galagoides demidoff | reverse complement strand
AGCTACTTGGGAGGCTGAGGCAGGAGACTCGCTTGAGCCCAGGAGTTGGAGGTTGCTATGAGCTGTGATGCCATGGCACCCTACCCAGGGGGATAGCTTGAGGCTCCGTCTCAAAAAAAAAAAGAAAACCAAAACAGAACTAAAATGTTTACAAAATGAAACCAGTACCTGCACAGAACTCTAAAAGATAACTCTCTGACATCATCTAAAAATATTTTTTAGTCTGACTCATATACACTCATTGGATTATACAGGATATTGTAATGAAGAATACAAAATATTCTAATGCTGGCTTGGCGCCCATAGCACAGTGGTTACAGCGCCCACCACAAGCACCAAGGGTGACAGGTTCGAACTTGGCCTGGGCCAGCTAAAATAACAATGACAACTGCAACAAAAAATAGCTGGGCATTGTGGCAGGTGCCTATAGTCCCAGCTACTTGGGAGGCTGAGGCAAGAGAATCACTTAAGCCCAAGAGTTTGAGGTTGCTGTGAGCTGTGATGTCACAGCACTCTACCGAGGGCAACAGAATGAGACTCTGCTTCCAAAAAATAAAGAAAATAAAAAATTAGGATTTTTGTAATTATTATTATTATAAGCCTATTTTAAAGGAAAGAAAAATTTTACCAATTCCTACTCAGGATCTTAGAGAGTTTTAAATACAGACAAATAATTTTTTTAGAAGTCTATTATATTAATCTATTTACTCTGAGAACCAACTTGATGAAGAAAATCACAGAAAGTTCTATGAAATGTTCATTACTTAAGAACATTTAAGATACAAATAAGTAATTCTTCATCTTTAACCTCAAGGAGTTAACAGTCTAGCAGAGGATACAACATATTCATTCATTCAATGTGGGTGTCTCCTCAGAGCTACTAGTCACTGTGTAAACAACTGCGACTAAACAGTGAACAATTATACACATGATCCCTGTCCTCATAAATTTAGACTTTAACCTAAGAGCAGTAGACAACCAAGAAGACTTTTTTTAAAAAGACTATTAAGATTAGATTAACATTTTTGAAAAACTAGTGGCCATTATGTCAAAGTTACTATAAACTGGACAGATCAAGACCCAACAGTAGACCAGTTAGGAGCTACTACAATGATGACAGTGGCTATAAAGTCACAGGAACTCAAAAGGGGCAACAAACTTAGTTGAAGTATAGGGAAACATAAAGCCTCAGAGAAGTAATGTTGCAGCTCAATCTTGAAAGATAAGGAACAAGCCAGACAAGTAGAGGAAGGGAATTTGTGCAGTAAGACCATATGAACAGCACGTTTAGGAAAATCCAAGTAGTTCTTCATGGTGAGTCTTGAGAAAGGGAAGGAGGGAGGGCATAGGGGTTGGGGGTGGGGGCATCAAGGGATAGGGTTCACCTTTTGGGGGCAGGACACAAATATAAGAGAGTCCTTATCTAAGAAAAGCAATTAATGTAACCTGCGTCTGTGTACCCTCGATGAATCCCCAACAATAAACTAATAATAATAATAAAGGATATTTTATGCCAGACAAAGTAAACACCTTCAGGACATTGACAAGTATTTTTATGCAAGGTGTTTTACATGCCTAGGCTTTCATTTTAGAAAGATTCTTCCAGGGAGAGTTAGCCTAAAGAAGAATAATAATAAAGAATAAAGAATGCAAGTCAACACATACTATCTCAAAGTCCTAATCTAGAAACTTATCTTGACAATCAAGTATGATACAACCAAGTATTGTGAGCTTTAGAAGCTAATCAACTAGTACCAAGTTTAGGTACATGCTATAGTTGATATGACTATTAAAAAAAAAAAAGAGGGAAAATTTTTAGAAAAATACTAAAAATGTAATGATGGCAGGAGACTGAAGAGAATATAAAAACTTAGAAAGTGGGGTAATAACAGAGAAACAGGGTTAAAAATACTTGCACAGGTTGCCCATACACATAGATCCGCCCCTTGTATGTAATAATTAACTAATTAATGGTGGTTCTTGACAAACAATTCAAATGCCGAATTTAATTTAATACACAACACTTAAGAAAGCAACCAAAGACTAGAATAGAAACAGCAAACTACAACAGAGGACCAGCACTACACTAGCTAGTTTTCCACTGGTTAAAAAGAAAGCTTTTCGCTGGGAGCGGTGGCTCACGCACCTGATCCCAGAACTTTGGGAAGCCACCGTTGAAGGACAACTTCAGTCCAGGAGTTTGCAGACCAGCCTGGGTAACATGGCAAAACCTTGTCTCTACAAAATACTGGTTTTTGTTTTTTTAAATTAGCTAGGCATGCCTATACTCCCAGCTACACAGGAGCCTGAGGTGGAGGATTGCTTGAGCCCAGGAGTTTGAGGTTACAGCGAGCTATCATCATGCCCTTGCACTTTAGCTGGGCAACAGAGCAAGACCTGGAGTGGGGGGGGGGGAGGGGGGGTTCTCCCTGTCTGGTCATTAAGCATACCCACTAAACCAGGGGTGGAATAGGACAGGTTGGGGAGGGGATTTCACTATTTCACAAATATTCCTAATTAACTTTCACAACCGTCCCTAATTAAGACAAGATCTTAATTGAAATATGACATACTGAAGAATCCATCTGTTTTAAGAAGATGAATCCTACCTTTCCGGGGTCATCCTTGGATCGAGGCACTTTAAGGAAACACTTGTTTAGTGACAGATTATGTCGTATAGAATTCTGGAATTAAAGAAGAAAAGCCAAAGGGTCAAAAGAATCCAAATACCCAAATCTACCTTTAAAAACAATCAGAAACCTAAATAACTCTATGCACTGGAATACAATTACAAATAGAATAAGCGTTTAAAATGAACTTCAAATTTAAACCTTTCTGACTTTTTAATTATGAATGCTGCAAAGGAGAATAGTTCTTAGAAAAGTATTTCTAGTAATTCCATAATATGTAATGGATGTAATATATGCAACATTTTAAATGTTTAAGACCTTTTAATAATGCACAAAAATACCTATGATGTAATATTAAATATTAAATGTGAAATATAAAACTGTATACATTTTATGACTTCAGCTATGGCATGTATTTTTTAATTTATTTATTCTTGCAAACAAGCCAGAATGCAAAATGTCAGATGTTATTTAATGTGGAATTTATGGGTGATGACTGTTGTCTTCCTTTTATTTTTCTGCAAGGTCTGCAAGGTACATGTATTAACACTTTCAGTGTAAAAAAGACTTTAAAAATTCCATTAGTCACTGGGCGCAGTGGCTGACACCTATAATCCTAGCACTCTGGAAGGCCAAAGCAGGTGGATAGTTTGAGCTCACAAAAGCGAGACGTCGTCTCTACTAAAAATAGGAAAAAAAAAAAAAAAAAACTGAGGCAAGAGTATCACTTGAGCCCAAGAGTTGGAGGTTGCTATGAGCTATGATGCCACAGCACTCTACCCAGGGTGATAGCTTGAGACTGTCTCAAAAAAAAAAAAGAATTCCATTACTTTATTACAAAAGCACATAGAAGCCAAGTAAGGGCCTGGCATAGTGGCTCATGCCTATAATCCTAGCACTCTGGGAGGCTGAGGCAGGTGAACTGCCTGAGCTCATGAGTTCAAGACCAGCCTGAGCCAGAGCAAAATCCTGTCTCTAAAAAAAATAGCCAGCCATGGTGGTGGGCACCTGTAGTCCCAGCTACTTAGGAGGCTGAGAATCACTTGAGCCCAAGAGTTAGAGGTAGCTGTGAGCTACAACGCCACAGCATTCTACTGAAGGTGACAAAGTGAGATTTGTCTCAAAAAAAAAAAGAAAAAGGAAAAAAAAAAAGCTAAGGTAGTTCTCACCAAATCCATAAAATAGAAAACTACAAGGAAAGATACCAGCTACAAAAAGATAGGTAGAAAATCCAGATTCATAAAAGCAGCAGGAAAGAACAGTCAACTTAGGTGGACTAAGGGGGGGGTGGTCCAAATGCATTTAGAAATGGCACCTATCAGGGTCATTTTTGGCATAATGTCTGTCTTGTTTTTTAATATAAAATGAAGAATTCTAACAAAAAAGCCTATGTTAAAGCTTCCCTCTCATATCTTTCACAGTCACAATACAAGAATTTAAAATGTTTTCAAAACATGACCACAGAATAGAAATTCAAATCTATCTTATGATCAAGGAGAAATTAAAAACTTGTGAATAGGAATTCTACTTCAGCTAAGGATGGGATGTAAACAGCTATGTTTATAAAGAATAGTGCTCCCTCCCAAACAATGAGAAAATACCAGGTAAGCTTTAAAAAACAAACAAAAAAAAAGTCTATTTTTGAGCAGTATCAGAGAGCTCAGACAACAAAGCTAAATGGACACACAAACTGTTTCGCCTTTGGCAGACCATGGGGAAAATGAGCTGGCAACCATTCAAGCAGTTAAGAAGAAAATAGCTAAAATTTTAAATGCCAAACATGGGTCAATTTTGTCAGTTCAGAGACACATGGGCCCTAGATACAAGAGAAGTTTAATTGAGAGCTTGTTTACTCTCAGCTCTTCTTCATAGAACTGACTTCACCATGGTCTTATAAGAAAGAATGGGGATAGGGCAGGAGACCAAAGAAAGTCCCTCTTGGTGCCACAAACAGGAAAGACATGATTGACAGTGGCAGAAAGAAGAAAGACAAAGCCCATTAACCTTTCTTAAATCCTACAAACCAAATCCTCTCACCTATATGACTCTGACAAAGATTCACTGCTTCTGGAGGAAGCAAAGAAACAAAACTTTACTGCCTTTAAAGAAGGATAGAAAACCCTTTTCCAAGACATGGATAAAGATGATCTGCAGCTGGAAGAAAGGTAGAAACAAAATCCCTTTATATCTGGGAAACTATGTTGGGTCCAGGACCCTATACTGATACCATACAGAAGTCTTGCTACATACAATCAGGGAAGGGGCAGGAAAACTTCCACCCAAGAGTAATTACAGATACAAGACTAGTTTGGCTGAGGGAAAGAAACATTGAAAAAGCCCTGCCCCCAAGTTCAAGGCCTGTGAAAAACTAGGGCCAACAAACAGAAAAATCCTTGCCTCTACCAAAAGCCCAGCACTGAATAACAAGCAAAACTAGTCTACTGAAAGGGAAGGGACAAGGGACAAACGATGAGAGAGGCCATCATTTGTAATAAGGTAGGCAGAGACAATTATAATGTGAAGAGATGAAAAAATCCTACAGCACCAAGCACAAATTAGCAGGAACCTATTGCAAGAGAAATTGGAAAGTGTGTGGTGTACTGAGGATAAAGATACGAACAACAAAAACCAAATCCAGCTCAATTTACTAACAGACTAACTCAACTTCCCACCTCTGAATGACCTTTTGCATATATAAATACAATTTACCTCAATCTCTACCATTTTTCTATACATTTATCTGACCAGCTTCAGCAACATAGAGAGATCCCAATCTCCACAAAAACACATGTGCCTATATATAGTCTCAGCTAATTGAGAAGATAAACCAAGAGGATCATCTGAACCTAGGAGTTACAGGTGGTAGTGAGCTATAAAGGTGTCACTCCACTACAGCCTGGGTGACAGAGAAATATCCTATCTAAAAAAAAAAAAAAAACACAGTTTAAATGTTAGAAATATTCAAACTTCTGCCTTGTCCTTTCTTCATTTCTACATTTGCTGCCTAGCCAATCTCACCTACAGCCATTGCTTCAGGGACCATCTGTGACACCTAATCTGTCTAGACAGCTAACACAGACACTTCTCTTACTGAGTTCTTAAATGTATTTCTAACCATCAACTAAACATCTCGAAAAACCCCTCAAACTCAAAATATTTAAAACTCAATTAATTCAATTTTTATGTCCAAAGTCATCTTCCACATGGTGGCAATTATGTCTTCACAACGCAAATTAGATGCTACCCCTTCACTTAAAACCTTTCAATGACTCTCCACTGCACTTAGGATAACATCTAAAATTCTTAAACCTCCAAAGATTCTTCATGGTCAGACCTTACCTTGCCATCTACATTCAGTAGCTTCAATGTTCTCTCTTTCGAGGCTTTCCATAAATTGCCACATCTGCAAAGATTACTGCTCCCAACCATACTCATCCCCTTCACTTAAATGAATTTACCCAACTTTAAATTCTCTCTTGGATTAAACATTGGTTCTTCAGGAAAGTGTTTTCTGACTATTCATAGATTAGGTTAGGTCTCACTATAATAAACTTAATCACTGTTTTTCTCATTACACTTACAATGATTTAAGGTCTTCCTTCTCCATCTTATATTCCCTACCAAAATGTAAATAGGTCCCATGACAGTAATGACCTATCAACCCAAAAGCCAGGATACAATGCTTTTCATGTGGTAATCATAAGTATGGGGAAAAAATACCAAAAGCATAGTTAGAAAGTAAACATATTGGCTCAGTGCCTATAGCTCAGTGGTTAGGGCACCAGCCACATACATGGGGGCTGGCAGGTTTAAACCCAGCTGGGGCCAGCTAAACAATAATGACAACTACAAAAAAATAAAAAATAAAACAGCCGGGCGTTGGGACAGGCACCTGTAGTCCCAGCTACTTGGGAGGCTGACACAAGAGAACTGCTTAAGCCCAAGAGTTCGAGGTTGCTATGAGGTGTGGCACCACGTACTCTACCAAGGGTGACAAAATGAGACTCTGCCTAAAAAAAAAGAAAAGAAAAGAAAAAAGGAGAGAGAGAGAGAGAGTTAAAGAAGGAAGGAAAGAGAAAGAGAAGTAAAAGAATAAAGAGAAGAAAGAAAAAATACGCAAAGACAGGAGGCACCTGTGGCTCAAAGGAGTAGGGCACTGGCCCTATATGCCAGAGGTGGTGGGTTCAAACCCAGCGCAGGCCAAAAACTGGGAAAAAAACAAAATACCTAAAGACATGCAAAAGCCAAGGCATGTATGTAGGGGATGCCAAGAGCCAAATGACATCTGAGCAAGAGGATCTGCAGCTGAGGTGTGGACTCTTGGGCAACTCTTCTACAGGAGCTCCTAATGGAGAAAAAAGCCGGAGCCTTCAGCACGTAGTCACTGTTAATTACTCCCCTCACCTGTACTGTTCTGTTTCAATAAAAGACTAGTGAGGAAACTGCTCAGGGCTACCCTGCACGTAAGGGCTAGCCCATCTCCCACAAGCCTGTACTTCTAATCCGTGTCACGCATGGTTCCTTCTTGGGGTAATCAAGACCAGGGCCATAGGGAACCCAACGGGTTGCAACACATGTACATACACAAACACCCCACAGAGAAAATAATAGATTATTTCAAACCTTATGGCTCAGGTAGTCTTTATCTCAAACCCAAGAAAAGGAGTAATAGAGAGGTAGAAATACAGTAGAATCTCCATAGCTGACCACATCCCTCCATTGACCAGACATGTATCACATGTACTCAATGAAAGTTCTTATGTTAACTATCTCCGTATGTTGACCAGTTTGTTACAGTGGCCCAGGAGTCAACTTATAGAGGTTCTACTGTAACTAGGATGATTACTCAAATAACTGATCAAGATGTACTGAATGGCCTCGAAAACCCTATCCCCAAAAGCAGTTACTCAAAACTACAGTTTACCTGCACTAGAATCACTTAAGATGTACTTTACTGCAGATTCCTAGGCTCCATCCTAAGGGACTAATTTACTCTCTCTGGAATTTGAATTTTAAACTCATTTTAACTAAATTTTATTTTAAACTATCACCTCCACCAAACCAATCAAGCACTGCATTCCTCTTTGTATCTTTCTTCTACTGTGAGAGTCCTGGTTTCTATCCTCATTCTCCCCAAACAAACATATTTATTCATTTGTTCTACCCTACCATGCAAATAAAACACTGTCAGAATTGCTTCTAATTTTCTAACTTCTTCCCTCCCGACTTTTTCTCTTAGAAAAAAGAAAAAAAAGTTCTCTGCACTTGTGAAGCACCGCTACCAAAGACAAATGTACTAAGTTAAAGATTTCTTTGTCATTATTTTTGATCTTGGAATATATCCCATGATGGTATACAATTAAGAGTGCTCCGGTCAAAGGTTTCTCCAACTATTTTTTTTAGCATGACTATGTTATTAATCTTATATTATGATAGGTTTGTTTCTGCTTATACTCAGCTATAGCGTTTCCTTTTCTCAACCCTTTTGATTTTTTAAATATGTAAAACATGTACATGGTTCAAAAATATATTCAAAACTTTATAAAAAGGTATACTTAAAATCTTATTCCCTTCTATATTCCTTCTGCTTTGGTTCCATCCATTTTCTATAGGTAGTTATACTATATTTCTAGTCTATATTCCTAAATTTCTATCATAACAATAAGCAAATACATAATATATTTTCTTTTGCTCCACACAAAAATTAGCATAATACACCCACACACACACCACTATCATGGCTTTCATTCTTTTATTATCCTAAACTCCAGTAATTTAATAGTTTAATTTTCCTCAGTAAGGTGAATAACACAAAAATTTAAATTCCTTTTCCTCTAGTTCAGAATACAAAATTGCTCAATTATGGAATACTCAAAGAGTAATATTTAATATGTAATCTCCTTTCAATGCCTTGACACAAAAAGGAGTTTTAATATTAAAACTGTATTTGATGCCTTTTAAGGAACCATGGATACATTTTCTTCTCTTGGTGGCTTTTGTTGATGGCACTCTAGCTTGGGCAATAGAGTGAGACTCTGCCTTTTTAAAAAAAAAAGGAATGTAACATGCACAGAGACAAAAGAAAGTGAACTGAATTATTTGTTGTGTAAGATAAATTAGCTAACTGACGATACATCAAAAGATGTATTTTAAAGAATTGGTTAATTCCAGGACAGTGGTAAGAACAGTGCAAAATAACACTGGAACATATTGTGGCGCCAAAAAGCAAGAAAGTGCTAAACAAACAAAAAAAATAGGCCCAACCTATGAGCTCTCCCAATGGCCAAAGGTGCAACAATTTGAATGACAACAGCGCAAAGAATAAAGGAAATATCCATGAGTGTATACTACTATAAACAAATGACTCAATTTTTTAAAAAAGGATAAAAATGAACTCTTCCTTATATAAGATTATCAATTAATAAATGTAGAAAGAGGTTTGGTGCCTGTAGCTAAGAAGTTAGGGCTCCAGCCACGTGTACCGGGGCTGGTGGGCTTGAACCCGGCAAGGACCTGTTAAAACAACAATAACAACTACAAGAAAAAAAACAGCCGGGCTTTGCAGTGAGCACTTGTAGTCCCAACTATTGGGAGGCTGAGGCAAGAGAATCGATTAAGCCCAAGAGTTTGAGGTTGCTATGAGTTGTAACGCCATGGCACTCTACCGAGGGTGACATAGCAAGACTCTGTCTCAAAAAATAAATAAATAAATTTCTAGAAAAATAAATCTAGAAAAAATGAATTAAAAGAGAAATTACCATTAGAAAAATCTGCTACACTTAAGACCTACCAATTAATACTAAAATTAATAGTAAATTAATAGGCAAAAATTTAAGAATAAAGAGGTATAGTTAAGTCCTCACTTATCATTGATAGGTTTTTTAAAACTGTGACTGTAAGTGAAAACAGTATCAGCACATCCTCAAATGCCACTTCATTACAATGTTGATAAGGAAAAAAGCTGGTTTCATTATAGAGAGTATCCATAAAATTCATGTGCAATCTTATTTTGTTTCTTTGGAGATGGAGTCTCATTTTGTCACCCTAGGTAGAGTGCCATGGCATTATCATAGGTCACAGCAACCTCAATATCTTGGGCTCAAGTGATCTCTTGAGTCAGCCTCTGGAGTAGACCACAGGCGCCCCACCACAAATGGGTTCCCGCCCTTGCTCTGGCTGGTCTTGAAGGAGGACCACCCACCTCAGCCCACCAGAGTGCCAGGATTACAGGCATGAACAACCCTGCCCAGCTAGTGTGCAATTTTAAATGTATGTCATCTTACCTAAAGTTGCAGTTTCCAAGAATCTAACATCATTAAATGAGGAGTTACTGTATTTGTATAGCCTCAAACTAACCCCCCACAAAACATTTTATTATTTACAAGTGATAAGTAGTAACTTTATAGTAGAGAAACCAGGGAGACATCCCCTTAACCAAAAAACTTTGTTAACACTTCCAATAAGACGACACACTGATATCAAGCATCCCCTGATATGACATGCAGAGAAGGCTGCATCATCTCTGTTATTATTCCCAAAAATGCATTACCTCAAGCTACTTAGAAAACATCAGATTAAATCCACACTGAGGGAAATTCTACAAAATATCTGACAAGTACTTTTTAAAAGTGTCAAGGTCATAAAAGACAAGAAAAGACTGAGTCATATTTACAGATGGCAAGGGAATGAGGAGACATGACAATAAAATGCAATGCGGGATCCTGGATTGGATCCTGGGATGTAAAAGGACATTAATGGGAAAACTGATGAAATCTGAATAAAGTCTATAATTTACTTAGTAGTTAATGCTACTGCTTAGTCAACAGTATTGTACTCACATTAATTACTTAGTTTTGGTCATTGTACTATTGTAACAGAAGATGTTAACATTAAAGAAACCTGATAAAGTACTTGAGAATTTTCTATACCACTTTCTCAAATCTTATGTAAATCTAAAATTCTTCCAAATTAAAAAGTGGAAAAAAGAATTTGGCAATTGCAAAGATGTGGATTCAACCCAAGTGCCCATCAATTCATGAGATTAATAAAATGTGGCATATGTGTACCAAGGAGTATGACTCAGCCATAAAAAAGGATGAATTAACGCCTTTTGCAACAATTCAGATGGAACTGAAGACCAATGTCCAAGTGAAATGTCTTAAGAATGGAAAAACAAATAGCGCATGTACACACTATTAAACAGGAAATAACCAATGAACACACATGTGCACAGAGCAAAGTAAAACCCAGTACAAGTCAAAGAGGGGGAAGGGGAAAAGTAGAAGGGGCAAAAACTACCTAATGGATACAATGAACACTAGTTGAATGATAAGCACACCTATAGCTATGACTCAAACTTTACAAAAGTAATCCATATAATCAATATTTGTACCCTCTTAATATTTTCTGGTAGGGAACCTTGGATGATGAATACTACAATAGTATGCTGTTTCTTTTTTACCTTAAACTAACTCACTGTCAACTTACCAGAGCTGTGGAAAGGGTTTCCGGTGAAGGCTAGATTACCTCTGCTCTTAATTTCATGCTATGTCAGTCCTATGACATAATTAATAAAGCTCTAACAGTCTACTGAAAATAAAGTTATTCACCTAAATTTAAAACATTTAATTTCCATTTCTGACATTCTAAAAATAATTAGTTATCAGAATTTTATCTTCAATTATGAATCTCCACAAAGCTTTATTTTTAATAGAAATCAATATTGTCATTGCTTACTGCATAATAGTAACAATTTACATAAAATTCTTACCTTCCAACCACTGCCAGCCTCTCTATAATACGGAAAGTTATCACAAATCCACTGATAAATCTCACTTAAAGTCATTTTCTTTTTGGGTGAGCTATTAATTGCAAATGTAATGAGGCTGGCATAACTGTATGGAGGTTTCCCATCTTTATGCTGTTGGACTTCTTCCTGGTCCAGAGTTGTATTTGGGTCAAGGAGTGCATTCTTCTTAGAAATTCCTGTTCCATGCGCATTTTGTGTACCATCAGATTTTTGGATGGCTGCTCTCATGGTGAGCTGTGGTAACCAGTCCATGGATGTTAGGCTGCTCTCCAATTCAGATGTCATCCTGAAGGTAAATAGACTCCTTAGTCAATATCAAGGAAAGAACCCCCGCTTCTCAAAATATCCAATATTCACAAATCTAGGAGTTCCAAAGTGAGGGAAAGCCTGAGTTAAATCTGGAGGAAAAAGATTGAGTATGTTAATGAGCAAACCAAATATTTACAGGATCAACATTTCCTATCTTTTTTCTTAAGTTTTTTCCTCTCCAAACATAGCAAACTTGGTTTTAAAATGTTTAAAATACAGAATACATACACACAGTGATTCTGATGCCAATATTTATAAAAAAGACTATCACATTAATAGGGCAACAGGATCTTGGCACGAAAAACTCAGCACTGCAACTCTTTACTCACCAACATCACAAGCCATTAAAAACTTAAGACTGTACATCTGGCATTTCTCTTACACAAATTTTTAGGATAGTCATACAAACAAAACAACATGGAAAGTAAATGGGAGGAAAGAGGTCAGAGAAGTAATTGAGAAATAAGCACGGGAATTTGCATAGAGGAAAGAAGGTAGAATTTAAGTAGGTGGGTAGGAAGAGTAAAGCAACAGAGACAAGAATAGCATGGAGACAAGCTCACCGGGGGAGCTGACTGAAAAGAGGAATGCAAAGTCAAAGACACTAATGAGTGAGAAAAAAGGAAAAAAGATAGTACCAGACAGTTAGTTTTTAAAAAACAAGTCAAGGAACAATTATGAAAACTAAAAACCTAGCAGTACAAAATATAATGTATTAAATCATAGAAACTGCCAGCAAGAAAAGCAGCATTCAAAGCTCAAGGACAGGTTTGGGCAAACATCCAGCAATTTGGATTCTGTAATGTATTTATTTCTCTCCAAGGCTGAAAAATGCAGACCATTACTACCCAAAGGAAAAAAAAAAACCTCAATTTACCAGGTTAACATGGTAGATTATAACATACATATATAAGATGTCTATATATATATATATATGTGTGTGTATGTGTATATATATATAAACCTGGTCAATTATAACATACATATGTAAAATATGTATATATGTTAACCTGGTAGGTTATATACGTGTGTGTGTGTGTATGTTCTAGAAAAGGAAGGAAGATTTTCTAAGAATTAAAGATGAGAATATAGAAACAGGAGGGTGCAGGAGCTCACACCTATAATCCTAGCACTCTGGGAGGCCAAGGTGGAAGAATCACTTGAGCTCAGGAGCTCAAGACCAGCCTGAGCAAGATCAAGACTCCGAGACCCCTTCTCTACTAAAAATAGAAAAAGTTAGCCAGGAATTGTGGCAGGAGCCTGTAGCCCCTTTTATTCAGGAGGCTGAAGCAGGAGGATGGCCTGAACCCAGGAATTTGAGGTTGCTATGAGCAGGCTGACACATGGCACTCTAGCCTGAGCTACAAAGTGAGAATGTGTCTCAGAAAGAAAAATATATATGTGTAATATAAAATAACATATAATTATAATATATAATATATTTATAAATATATATTTTATATAGAGATATATATTTTACATACATATATAGAATGACACTTCACATTGGAACTGTTAACTTTTAAGCAAAGGCCTCGAATCCTTCTATCCTATGATCAAAGAAGCAAGAATAGTGATCCAGACAATAAAATACAGAAGAAAGAAAAAAAAAACTATTAAAATAAAGGGGAAAAGGCAATAAAATTAAAAATTTAGAAGGTACCTCAGTCAAAATAAATATTTACAGCTAAAAAAGAAAAAAAATTCCTATGCAGCCCACCTCCTAAATGGCTCCTGACAAAAAGTAACCTGGAATATCATGGATAAGAACTGAACTTCTGGCTTGGCGCCTGTGGCTCAAGTGGCTAAGGCACCAGCCACATACACCTAAGGTGGCAGGTTCGAATCCAGTCCGGCCGCCAGACAACAATGACGGCTGCAACTAGAAAATAGCTGGGCCTTGTGGTGGGCGCCTGTGGTCCCAGCTGAGGCAGTAGACTCGCTTGAGCCCAGGAGTTGGAGGTTGCTCTGAGCTGTGATGCCACAGCACTCTACCTAGGGGGAAAGCTTGAGGTTCTGTCTCAAAAAAAAAAAAAAAAAAAAAAAAAAGAACTGAACTTCTGGGACACAATACAGAACTGATAAAGAACATACTATTTGGAGTCAGAAAACCCGAGTTCCAAGTACTGATTCTAGTAGTTACTAGCTATGGAACTGTGAAAATGTTAATTATTCCTAAACTCTACTTTCATTATAAAATGAAATAATAATAATACTTACAGTTAAAATATTACTTTGAAAATTAAGTGTGATAACGTATGCAGAGAAGAAACATTCAACAAGGGTTATATAATAATATTAGTCTAGGAGTATCTTGGGTGGGTACTAATACACTATCAAGTAAACCAGATTAAGCAAAAGCAATTATAAATCAGAGGATAGCCACGAGGATTCTATCAGCATTGCCAGTAAATAGAGTCCTATTATCTTGTTTTTCAGATTTGTTGATTTACAATTTTATTTTTCTCGTTTTCTTGAATTCACTCCATCTCTACTGTATGCACTCCTCTGAAAACTGAACTTTAAATTCCTCTCTATAGCACCTTCAGAGATTCTTTTTTTTAAAAATCCAAACTTAACATCCTACTCTATAATCTCAGCCAGAAATGCTGTTGCCAGCATGAAGCTGTAAGAACTTGTAGAATAAGGAAACATGATAATTTAGAGATCATGCAATGTCAAAAGACTAGGAACGTATCCTAGAAATTAGCGACTAATCCCAAGATGAAAACTTCAGGTTCACTCAATTTCACATAAGTAGTTAATAGAACTAAAACCAGAGTCCAGATCTTCAGACGCCAATCCACCAGTTTTGCTACCATACTTCATCTGTAAAATGAGGATATTTTTACCTCACTGATACAAAATATGCAGATCAGGGCCAGGTTAAATAGTAAATACTAAATAAATGTTAGCTACTGCTGGTGGTAATATTATTCACATTTCATACAATAAACATTGGCTATAATTATACCATGCTGTCATTCTATTTACTTCAATCAAGTCTCCACTGAGTAGAGCTTTAGTTTGTTCAAATTCCCAAAGCAGCCAGTTACATGCATTTTCAATGTAAACATACAAGCGTGTTCCAAACTGGAATATAATTGTTACTGCAGATGCCCCCTACTGAGAACCATCTTTATCTTCCAGTTACAAAAGGTCAGACACAAAAAAGAATTGAGGCTGGGAGTGGTGGCTCACACCCGTAATCCTAGCACTTTGGGAGGCCAAGGCAGCAAGATTGCTTTAGACTAGTAGTTCAAAACCAGTCTGGGCAACCTAGCAATCCCGTCTCTCTTAAAAAAAAAAAAAAAAAAAAAAAAAGGAAAATTGTACCTGGACTTTAGGACAGGAATTTGATCATATGTCGTGTGTGTGTGTTCTCTAGTATGGCTCTGTATATATGTGTGATTATAAATTCTTATTAAATGTTAACATGTAGTAAATACCTCACTTATTTGCATGTTTACATTACTGAGATTCATAAAGTCTTATTACTGGCACTTGGTGGAAGGGAACAGAAGGTAAAGATGATTCTCAGTAGGGGGGCATCTGCAGTAACAATTATATTTCAATTTGGAACATGGAAAATTTAACCAGGTATAGTGAGGTACACCTACAGTCCCAGCTACTCAAGAGGCTGAGGCAGGAAGATCGTTTGAGCCCAAGAATTTGAGGTTACAGCGAGCTATGATCATGCCACTGCACTTTAGCTCGGGCAACAGAGAACCCTACCTCAAAAAATAAACTAAGATGGAAAGAAAAAGAAAGGAATGAAAGTGAGCTGAGCTTTGAGTTCTATAGAGGTTCAGAAAAGGGAGAAAACAACATGGACTGCCTCCTTTAGGGGAAGATCATCAGCCGTGTCTTGAAGAAAGTTAATATTTAAATAGGCTAAAAAGAAAAAAGTCCCTCGTCTTTCCAAGACATCATGTGTAAAGATTATTCTGTTGTTGCACTTATATTCATTGGTTCTGTTACAGCAGATTTTAAGTACACTATAAAATATCTCAAATTCAAACTCTAAAAAAAGTGGAGTTTCTGTTTTGTTTGCAATTTTATTAAATTTTATATATAGTATTCTTGATAGTAATGCAAAAAGTGCCTTCATTGTTTATACTTAGGCTGGTGGCTGTAGTGGCTCTCCATTAAGCATGGAGAACACAAAAGATGACCATTAGATTTAGCCAAATCACTATTAACTTTAGAAAGAAACCTATTAATGGAATAGTGATGACAGAAGTCCACTTGTATAAATACGATAAATTTAAAAACAGCATGGGAGGCTCTGAGGAATTTGGTTATGGAAATCTGGTTAAGAAATGTCAGGCCCTCATTACCTCACCTCATTCCAAAAGCTTCCTAGCTGGCTGCCTGGACACTGATTTCTCACCACCCCTCTCTGCTAATCACCTCCAATCTCTGCATATACTCCAAGAGAAATCTAACAGCTTTGCTTTCATGTTTTTAAGCCCAAATGCTTTCTCCTATTATACTAAATCTAAACTCATTTTTAACTACTTTAGCTTTTATTAATCTTTTATTAATCCTTCTCTAAATTCCTAGAGCAATCACAATCTCAGTTTGTCATTTAACACGCAGCTTCATAATTACTTCATACGCCTTCACCTCCTTTCCCCCCACCATTAGGAATAGTGACCATACATTAGTATTTCTGATTGATGCCATGTAGTATCATGCTAAGCACAAGTGATATGAAAAATAACATAGTAAATGGATAAGGAATACAGCCTTCTTTTCTGGACTATCTTTTTCTTTCCCACTCTGCGTGGCTGGCTTCTACCTTTTCTTCAAGTCTCAAATCAAACACCTCCTACAGAAAGCCTGGTCAATCCCATCTTTTCATTCTCCATCTCCTAAGCTAAACGCGATCTTACTGCTATAGTAGAACATTAATACATCTATCATTTATACTATATTGTCATAATCTTCCTCTCTTTCTCTCCTGCAAGCCTTGAACCTCCTTGAAAGAGAAATGTTTCATGACTGAAATAGCGATTGTTCAATTGAGACTGAAATAGGGATTGTTCAATTAAGGTGTGAGTGTGCTCTTCACCAAACAAGTGAGACTACAGTACATTCAGAAGCTAAAAGAGGCCAGACATGGTGGCTCATGGCTATAATCATAGCACTTTGAGAGGCTGAGATGGGAGGATCACTGAGGTCAGGAGTTCAAGACTAGCCTGAGCAACATAGCCAGACCCTGTCTCCACAAAAAAAGCAGAAAAATCATCCAGACATGGTGGAGGCCTGAAGTTCCAGCTATTCTGGGGGCTGAGGCAGGGGGATCACTTGAGCCCCGGAGTTTGAAACTGCTGGGAGCTGTGATGACATCACAGATCTTGCTCTGGGGCAACAGAACAAGGCCCTGAAGGCAAAAGAGTAGACTCAACAGTATAAAGTAAAGATATTCACAAGATCAAAGTCCTTCATAAGATTAAAAACAAATATGACTCAGAACACAGACAGGTAGCATTACATAGGAAAAGAAACTATTCTACTGGAATAGCAGAGAAAAATGAGATGATGAAAGCACATATGAAAAGAACATAAACATAAAAGAAAGCAAGGCACAGAAAGGAACTGACATCTGAAGTTCTTAAACCTATGTTAACTGTGGCTCAAAAGAAGCTCCATAAGGAATTTTTGCTGCATAAAATTAAAGGGTAAGGAGCACCAAGCCATTACAATTCAAACTAAATCATAACATGGGTTAAGGAGAGGGTTCTAATCCCACTTTATGAAGCAATGCCATTCATATGATCACACATACAATTTTAACTACTTTAGCACACTGTTTGGCCTCCATCTTCAACTTCCCTAAACCCAAAAAAGTAGAAAAAGCTTATTTAGAAAAAGTTTTCTAGTTGCAACAGTATCAAAAGGGGGAGAGGGGACAAAAGGGTAGAGATATTATGAGCTTCCCAAATGAAGGTTAAAAGAAGACACCAAGAAAAAGAAAGGATTAAGAATAGTAGGCTCGGCACCTGTGGCTCAAGTGGCTAAGGTGCCAGCCACATACACCTAAGATGGCGGGTTTGAATCCAGCCCAGGCCCGCCAAAACAACAATGATGGCTGCAACCAAAAAAGTAGCCAGGCGTTGTGGCGGGCGCCTGTGGTCCCAGCTACTTGGGATGAGGAGGCAGGAGACTCGCTTGAGCCCAGGATTTGGAGGTTGCTGTGAGCTGTGATGCCATGGCACTCTACCCAGGGGGATAGCTTGTGGCACCAACAAAAAAAAAAAAAAAAAAAAAAAAAAAAGTCTTATCTTCTTGCTTATTCTACAACTGGGTAAAATAAGCCTTTTAAAGACCCGTATTTTTTGTCTCTTGCCACCATCATTTCAAGGGGTCACTACTTTGTTGTCTTTAACACAGACTTAATCTTTTTCTTCCCAACAAGTGCAGCAATTTCTTCCTTAAAACAAACATCACCATCTTTTCTTGATGGAACTACTCATCTCCTAACTATAGTCAAGGAAACTATAGTTATTTACTATCTTCTAAAAAATTAATTTGGTAATAAATAAATATAAATACCCTTATTCTCAAACTACCACCAAGCAAATATAAGATACAAGGTTCTTTTCTCAATTTGAAAAGTATGAAGGACTTAACTAACAGATTTCTAGGCTTACTGTAAAACTACAATAATAAGATGAATAGTTTTAGTGAAAGGATAGAGAACAACAGAACAGAGTCCAAAAAGACCCACCAATGTATGGCCAATTTATTTTTGTTTATAACATTTGGTGGGGAAAATATTTCCCAGGTATGACACAAAAAATCACTATTCATTAAAAAAAAAATCACTATTCATAAAAAGAAATAATTTATAAAGTGGATTTCATCAAAATTTAAAATTTTGTTCTTCAAAGACAGTATTAGGAGAATGAAAAGCCACAAGATGAAATAAAACTTCTGCAAAGCACATATACCCAGAAAATACAAAGAACTCTTAAAACTCAACACCCAGTTTTTTTCAAATGGGAAAAAGCTATGAACAAGTATGTCAACAAAAAAAATAAATGATAGCAAAGAATCACAAGAAAAGTTGCTTAACATCTTTAGTCATTAAGGAAATGCAAATTAAAACTACACTAAAGGATTACTGCACACCTACTACAATGGCTAAAATTAAAAGGCTAACTATACCATTGTTAATGAGAATATCAAGCAACTGGAACTCTCATACATCGCAGGTGGGCATGTTAAACGGCACAAATGCTTTAGAAAAGTTTGGCAGTTTCTTAAAAAGTTAAACACACACTTACCCCAAGATAAAGTCACTTCACTCCTAAACATTTACTCAAAATAAGCCATATATCTATGCAAAGATGTATACACAATGTTCATACTGTATTTTTGTAACAGCCAAAACTGAAAACAATCCAAATATGCCAACAGGTGAATGGATAAACTAATTACTGTGTATTATGTCCAAAATAAAAATGAATGATGCACACAGCACCACAGATCAATATCAGTAAATAATTACACTGAATAAAAGCCAGACAAAAAAGAAAATATACGTATGATTTTATGTATATAAAACTCTAGAAAATGCAAACTATAAGGAACAGAAAAGCAGGTCAATAGCCTGCAAAAAAAAAAGGGATAGGAGGAAAAAATTACACAGGGGCACTAGGTAACTTTGAGGAATAATGAATATGTTCATTATATTGATGTGGTAATAATTTATGTGTGTATATATTTGTCAGACTTATCAAATTATACTCTGTCAATTTAATTTCAGTAAAGCTACCTTTAAAAAAGAAAAAATATTTGTAACTTGGAGTAGATAAGGATTTCTCAGGACATAGAGAAAGCCATAAGAAAAATTGTTAAGTTGGACATTAATAAAATTTAAAATTTTGCTCTAACAAAAAATTTGCATCCCAGCCGAGGCACAGTGGCTCACATCTTAATCCTAGCACTCTGGGAGGCAGAGGCAGAGGGGGTGGATTGCCTGAGCTCACAGGTTCAAGACCAGCCTCAGCAAGAGCAATACTCCATCTCTAAAAAATAGCTGGGCATTGTGGCGGGCACCAGTAGTCCCAGCTACCCAGGAGGCTTAGGCAGGAGAATTGCCACAGTACTCTACTGACAGCAACAAAGTAAGATTCTATCTAAAAAAAAAAAAACAAAAAAAAACTTGTATCCAGAATACTTAAGAGTAACTCATACAACTCAAAAATTAGAAGACAAACTACCCAGTTTTACAATGCACAAACGATTTAGACAAAGACTAGCAAACACCAATATACACATGAAGGTGCTCAACATCATCATTAGTCAACCAGTAAAAACAAATTAAAACCATTATGTCAGCTCTATTTACTCAAATAGTCTCTTTTCATACCTCCCTGTTCTATACTTTTTAACACAAATGATATATCACACTGCAAACTCCAGATATATGTGAGGAATGTGGAAGTTGTTAACATAATTATGAAGAAATGGGTCCTCTACTTAAAATCCACATTTAGATTCTTAACCTTTAACAGAGACCCATACTCTCAAGTAAAACTAGCAAGGGACAGAATAATCCTTTTGTTTTCCTTTTCCTGTTGCTAATGAGACTCTTGAAAGCTAACAAGTACATAATAAATTTCAATATATATTTGTCAGCTTGAATAGAATTGAGGCAGGAGTCCAATTTCAAGCCCGTAATTCTAAGGTTACTCTGGATCTTCTGATATGACAATGGGAATCACATCTCCTGTTCACTACCCATGTGGCTATATGGAAAGGGTCTTAATCCTAAAAACATCTTCTCTCAAAATTCTAACTCTTCTTAGTCTCTCTCACCCTCTCTCCTTCATAAGAGGGACCCACTTCCAACTCTCTTCGGAAGTGCTCTAAACTTTCTCTTTGTTCTTCCTAAATAAAATCTCTCTTGAAAAAAAAAAAAAAAACTAACCCTTTTTGTTCAACACTGGATACACACTGCTTTGAGCAGACATTGTCTGCAGTGTTTTGCCTAGCTTGTGACAATCCTCTTTCTCAGAACTGCATCCATCCCCAGGGCCCTCAAAGTTGTATCTATACCTTGTCTATACCAATAATACAATAAATTAAAGGATTTCAGTAACAGTTGATACTTAAACCAAATTATTCACTTAAATTTTCTTCCCCAGGAATTTAGAATTAGGACTGAAAACAGTTTGGGCTGGTATCTTGAATAGAAGAGCCATAAACATGGGCGGTGCCTGTGCTCAGTGAGTAGTGCACGAGCCCCATATACCAAGGGAGGCAGGTTCAAACCCAGTCCCGGCCAAACTGCAATAAAAAGTAGCCGGGCGGGTGCCTGTAGTCCAGGTAACTTGGGAGGCCGAGGCAAAAGAATCACCTAGCCCAGGAGTTGAGGGTTGCTGTGAGCTGTGACGCCACAGCACTCTACTGTGACAAAGTGAGACTCTATGTCTAAAACAAAGGAAAAAAAAAGCCATAAACTTGAGACATAAAAGAAATGTGTAAGGCAGGTGATGCCTGTGGCTCAGTGGGTAGGGGGCCAGCCCCATATACAGAGGATGGCAGGTTCAAACCCGGCCCTGGCTGAACTGCAACAAAAAAATAGCCGGGTGTTGTGGTGGGCACCTGAAGTCCCAGCTACTCAGGAGGCTGAGGCAAAAGAATCACCTAAGCCCAGGAGCTAGAGGTTGCTGTGAGCTGTGATGCCACAACACTCTACCCAGGGCGATAAAATGAGACTCTATCTCTATTAAAAAAAAAAAAAGAAAGAAAAAAGAAATGAGTAAGGCAAAGAAAGCTGTCCATAAAAAGGAAGAAATGAATCAGATTCAGAGAAAGGCAACAGAAGAGAGAATGCTGTCTAGGTTTCTAACAGCTTTTCATCAGTTCCTAGTTCTATTTCCTCAAGAGAGTCGGCTATTCTTGGGTTCTATGAAAGACCCCAGTATTCTCCAAATACTATAAATATCCAGCACTGGTTTCCTTTGCTTACAACCAAGCAAAACTTCACTAAGATAAGTTTACTTTATAA
Organism: Galagoides demidoff; assembly: GCA_963574575.1. NCBI lineage: Eukaryota > Metazoa > Chordata > Mammalia > Primates > Galagidae > Galagoides > Galagoides demidoff. The sequence continues at coordinate 4,152 of CAUYQV010126939.1, read as the reverse complement.
ATCAAATCATGTAATTCTTTCTTTCTTATTCCAGCACTATTATTTTATAGTGTGTGCACTCCTGGTAGGCACAGGTTTTATATATAACTTCCCTTTTACCTCACCAGTATATCCCGTGATGCTTTTTATTCCCTACTACCATGAAGATTTTCCCCACACGCATGAATACAGAACTCACATTGCTCCACCTTTCTGTAAAAAAAAAAACCTACTGCCTTCTGTAACAAGATTTTCTTTTTCAATTTTAAACAAGATTTTTAAATGATTTCTTTTCAATTTCAGTATTCCAAAATTAAATCATTTTTTTTCCTATTATTTTTCCACAGTCTCCTATATTGATATTTTCCTTTTGTACTTATTTTTTTATAGCACCTCAATTAAAAATGGTTTGGCAGCCTTCATTTAAGAAAAGCCTCCAATTATAATAAATTGAAATAGCCCAGAGGCAGTAGAGTCTAATGGTTAAAGCTCATCAGCACTAAAGCAATACCTATATATAAATCCTAGCTTTATCCCTAATTAGCTGCACGTTCCTGAGTTGCTTCCTCAGTTTCCTCATTTGTAAAGTGAGAATAATGGTATTGACCTCAAAGAGTTGTTTGGGGAACTTAATATACCTAAAGCACTGAAATAATGTCTGGTCTAGTCATAAACACACAATTAATGCTACCTACCAAAATCAGTATGCCATCACTAAAGTAACTTTTATAATATGTCAAGTCAAAAAATAGTCAATGGTACTCCTCAAAATCTGACATTTGGAAATGGAAATTCTTAGATCAAATGTTAAATTCTTTTTATAGCACCTCAATTAAAAGATGATCTAGGACTAGTGTTGTTCAATATAACTTTCTCCAACACTAGAAATGTTTGTGTGCTGTCCAACATGATAGCCACTAGGCATAGGTGACAAGTGTAAAACGCGACCACTGAGACTAATGAACTGAATTAATTTAATTATTTCTAATTAAATTTAAATAGCCACATGAGGCCACTAGTGACTATATTAGACAGTTCAAAAATACATTTTTTTAGAAAGTTTATATAATGGCCACATTAAGGATTTTCTTATAATTCATATTTGGTACATATGATATCTAAACAAGTAAATTAAAAAAGATTTTGCTAATTTAAAAAATCAGTAAAAATTATAATAATCACAAACATAACATAATGCAAAGGCTATTTCTTCCACTGTGTGAGACAAACTTAAAAGTATAACATTTTAACTATGTTAATTATAAATATAATAAATGTATAATATTAAATGTCAGAACATCCTTAGCCTGAAACCCAGTTGCAAACCTGAACACTATTAATAGATACTCTAGAACAGGCTCCTTAAACTACGGCCCGCGGGCAACATGCAGCCAGCCAAGGACATTTATCCGGCCTACCGGGTTTTTTTGCCACCACTGCCTGTCCTGCTTAGCAGCCAACTCGTCCCAGACCCCACAGTCCGGCCCTCCAATGGTTTGAGGGACAGTGAACTGACTGGCCCCATGTTTAAAAAGTTTGAGGGCCCCTGCTCTAGAATCAAAAATTCAGGACGAGAGAAAATAGAAAAGAGAAAAAGAAATCATCTTCTATACCATGTTCTTGAACTGACAGAGAAAGATACAAATTTGTCCCATTCCCTCTTTTATTCTAAAAATGATGAATCTTTTTGCATTATAATATCAGAAAATAGTGGGCGGTGCCTGTGGCTCAAAGGAGTAGGGCACCAGCCCCATATGCCAGAGGTGGCGGGTTCAAACCCAGCCCTGGCCAAAAACTGCAAAAAAAATAATAATAATAAAGAATATATTTAAAAAAAAAAAAAAAAAATATATATATATATATATATATATATATCAGAAAAGAGAAAATGTGCCAGATATTTTATGTATCTATTTAATCCCATGAACCCTAACAGAACAGTGAGGTTAAGCATTAACAACCCTATTAAAACAAAATTAGGAAGAGTAAGGTGCCCAAGAATACATGGCTAATACATGACAGACAAGAGATCTGAACCTGTATTTACCTGATTTTAAGACTATTTACCAGGAAGGGGGAAAAGAAGGAAAGAGAAGGGGGGAGGATGGATGGAAGGAGGGTGATTGGTGGGACCACATCTATGGTCCATCTTACAAGGGTACATGTGAATCTTTCTAAATGTAAAATATAAATGTCTTAACACAATAACTAAGAAAATGCCATGAAGGCTATGTTAACCAGTTTGGTGAAAATATTTCAAATTGTATATAAAACCAGCACACTGTACCCCATAATTGCATTAATGTACACAGCTATGATTTTTTTAATAATAAAAAAAAAAAAGACTATATACCAGAGCGGCCTTATCAATACCAAGCCTGCAACTAGAAACGAGGCAGCATGAAGACTTAAAATAAATCTACCCACTTCTCGTAGTTCTAAACAGCAGGGTGATCAACACCAAGAGAAGGGAAAAGAGGAAACAGGAAATTCATCGGCACTAACACATGAGTTTCTCTGGTGCTAAAATATCCGTATGTGTTCCCCAGTATATCCTACACAGACATATTAGATCAATGATAAAGGACATCATTAAGGGAGAAGCATAACAGAAAGGAAAATGAGGGAGAAAATGGGATAAATATGGCACAGCCAGAGAAGAGCAGTAGACAGCAAAGCTTCACCTATATTTAGAAAAGCTTCATCTGTATTTACAGCCACTCCCCATTACTTGCATCACCACATGAGCTCCACCTCTTGTCAGATCCCTTATCCCACCCTCAACCCCTAGTCTAGGGAAAAATTGTCTTCCATGAACCATCCCTGGTGCCAAAATGGTTGGGGACCACCATTCTAAAGCAAGTTCGGAGATTAAAAATGACTATCTCCAGGAAAAAGTTATTTTCAGACTTTTACAAGTGTCCCTTATTTGAGGAAACTCTAGCAAAGCAGAGAGCAATCTCTCTATCTATTTCCATTATAAGATGGATGCATTCTCATGAAAAGAAGTGTCATACTGGCATAAGTAAAGCTTTTCCACTGAGGAAGAGGATAGCCAACCTTGAGCTGTAAGAATTCAAGAACACAAAAACTAAAAAGGTAATGTCATTGTTCACTTTTCATTCGTGACATTCTAGACAACCAGAATTTCTCTCAAGCCTAGGGATGCCTTACCTTCACATTCATAGTTCTAGCAATTTTGTATCCCTCCCTTCTGCCCTTCAAAGCTGGGCAATTACAACTCTCCTCATCATGTGTACTGTTCTAGCCACGTGATGTCCTCCTTATTCCTCAAAAGGATAAGGCACCCTCCTGCCTTAGGACTGCCTGCAGTCACTCTGCCTAGAATGCTCAACTTCCACATACCCAATATAGCTATTTTCATCACTCTTTCAGGTCTTCATTCAAATGTCCTCTTTAGAGGGAAGCTTTACCTGGCTAGCCTGTCTAAATTAACACATAACTCTGTATTTCTTGCTCTTGCAATCCTTCTCTATTTTACTTTTCTCCTTAGCCCTTATCACTGTCACTATCTAACAAATACTTCTACTTACCTTGTTTATTAATGGTCCCTCCACCAGAATTCAAACTCCACGATTACAGGATTCACCTGTTGGGTCTACTGCTATAGCCCTAGCATTCAGAATAGTATCTGACAATATATTAGGTGCTCAATATGCTGAATTGATACAGGTGACTACAAAATCACATGTAATTAGAATGGTCCTGCTATGAACACTTCATATATTTCAATTAACAGATTAGGTTCAGATTATTTTTCAACTATGTACTCTCAGAACCATAGCAATCCCTCAGGGGCCAGTGCTGAGGGTAGAATCCTAAGCAAGCAGAAAAGCCCCACATGTATCTGCTTCATTTATATGACTTCACTTAAGATTTGACTTGTAAAAAGGATGTGATGCCTTTAAAAATCTGAAACCGGCTTGGTGCCTGTGGCTCAAGTGGCTAAGGTGCCAGGCACATACACCTAAGGTGGCAGGTTTGAATCCAGCATGGGCCCATCAAACAACAATGACAGCTGCAACCAAAAAATAGCCAGGCGTTGTGGCGGGCACCTGTGGTCCCAGCTACTTGGGAGGTTGAGGCAGGAGACTTGCTTGAGCCCAGGAGTTGGAGGTTGCTGTGAGCTGTGATGCCACAGCACTCTACCCA